>OX155972.1:6974697-7234697 GCA_944548615.1 Micropterix aruncella | reverse complement strand
TTCTCTATTGGTAATAATACTTTTGGACTTCAACCTTGTGGTCGTCCACGTTGTAAAACTTGTCCTCTGTTAGATCTAAGTCCTTTTTTTACCAGTCCAAATACTACTAATAGTTACAGGGTTCCCTTTCATTGCAGTTGTATTTCAAAAAATATAGTATATCAACTTCTGTGCAGGACTTGTGATGCCTTTTATATCGGTGAAACAACAACACCACTTAATATTAGACTAAATAATCATAGGGCTAGTGTAGGAAATGAAAGCCAACTCCCAATATCTTTACATGCCAGGGCGCATAATTTATCTTTTGATCAATGTTTTAAAGTTAAAATAATAAAATGCCTGGGTGATAATGCAAAAGAAAGGGACGTCAAATCTTGGGAATTAGCTTATATTTATATTTTAGGCGCTTGCAAAGGTTCCGGTCTCAATAGACAAAATTAATAAGGTTTATCATATTATCATAATCATCAAATGCTTTTTATTTTAATTTATAATCATTCATTTAAAATAACGTTTTGCACGGTGGTTATGGTACCTTAACTAAATCGTGTAAAATATTATTAATCCATTTCTTTTTGTTCGATTCCTTGAATTTAAATTTCAACGAATTGTTCGATTTCAGAAATGTCACATATCTTGACGACGGCTGAGCCGAAATATTGATATACATTTTAAACAATCATTAATATTTAAGAAACACTAATCGCCTATTATTTTCCAGCATTCATTCTCGTCTCGCATTGTTGTGTTACGCTGCCATTTTGAAATACCACAGCAGGAAACACCTAGCAAGCGCTGAAGGAAGAGAAGAATAAGGCGTGGAGTCACTCCTGGTCACCACAGACCAGATAAGTGCCCTTTCATTATTTTATCATTTCATTTATTTAGTAATAAACATAATTTCAATTTGAAAATTTATATATATAGTATATATATATATAATATATATATATATATATATATTATATATAATATATATATATATATATATATATATCATATATATATAATATATACTATATATATATATATATATATATATATATATATATATATATATATATATAGATATATATATATACTATATATATATATATATATATATATATATATATATTTATATTTGATAAGGTTTGTAAATAATCCGTTAATAGAATGCATGATTCGCAGTAAAATAAAATTAGTAAACGCCACTTGAATAGCAGCGAAGGAAATCCCAGCTTGGATTGGGAAACGCTTATGTTTGAATGAGATATACTTACGGATGTGCACGACTTTCGATTGTGCATGTTAGTTTAAATGCATGTTAAACTAACAGGCACAATCGAAAGTCGTGCACATCCGTAAGTATATCACATTCAACATAAGCGTTTCCCAATCCAAGCTGGGATTTCCTTCGCTGCTATTCAAGTGGCGTTTACTAATTTTATTTTATATATATATATATATATATATATATATATATATATATATATATATATATATATATATATTATATATATATATATATATATATATATATATATATATATATATATATATATATATATATATATATATATATATATATATATATATATATATATATATATATATATATATATATATATATATATATATATATATATATATATATATATATATATATATATATATATATATATATATATATATATATATATATATATATATATATATATATATATATATATATATATATATATATAAATAACTATATTACTATCCTCACCGATTGGTTTTGCCATCGTAATCTCATTTGGCAAACTTCTCATGATTATCACACAAAGAAAAATTGAGGATGAGTTGAAGACCAAAATGGCAATGGATATTATTTTCATATCCTTCATACTATCAGCGTATGACTTCTTCTCTTTCTCGTATTGCTCAGAGATGATATTTTCTTCTATAGCCAGTCCAAACATCATTACGAGTTCCTTTCTGTAAATACGACAAAACCATATGTATACCTCTCGTTATATTTTTATTGGCTTCACCAAAATTATTCAATTCTAACCTATAATAAATCATCCAGGTAATTATCGTAACATCTATTATTACCGTTGTCAAAAGTATCATTGGCAATCCATCGAAAATATTATTTCCGATTTTCAAAAAAGCTTTACCCGAAAAAGGTAATACAAACGTGTATACAGATAATCCACAAAATAGCAGCAATAACGCAGTATCCTTAAAAAGTCTCCAACCTAAAATTCAGTATTGCTATTATAACAAACGAAGAATTGTCTGGTAACCTTCAAACCATAACAAGCGACTTTTCTAAAATTTCCCGCTATAGTTTAGTTAACAAAATTGGAATATGTTTTCGCTATTATAAAAAAAATATATTTTCATTTATTATTTCTTTGTTATATTCCTACAATTGATGGCGTCTAAAAATCCTTGCGAGTTCTTTTGTCGAAACTCTTTAGATAAATTATAGGAAATTGTAATGGTAAACAAATAAATAACAATGTATTAGCAAGTCGATATTTTTTCTTATCACTGTCTCTGGTCAGCGATTTTGGGTACCGCGCGCAGCAAGTATCTTTGCAGCAGCTGCCAACATGACTGATCTGTTATCATCAGTAGACATTCGGTTGTCGTTCGCATAATATTAAACGACATATTTTTTATGCATTTCTCCCTAGTGGTCCACCTCTTATTTACCAGATCTTTTATATTTTTGAGCCATTTGTTCAAAGCAGCCGGCACTATTTCAGCGATTTCTTCGTACTTTAATATTTTAACGATCTGTTCAAACATTATTGGTTATTATATCGACCTAGTAGATTGTACTAGATTAGTGGGAGCTAACGGGCCCATGATGAGGTGGCCACGATGACCCATGTGTTCAGGGTCGGTCACACTCATGGGTCAACACCCATCCGATGGCCTCCACGCATGGGGTGCGAACCTGGGTAGGACACTGGGTCAACCAGTCTCCCCTGGGAATCAAACCTCTGGCGCTGCTGGACGGTCTGCGCACCGAGCGGCGCAAGCCAATCGATTGTGCTCTCCGACTAACAGTCGGGGGAGTCTGGGAACTGTATTGTTACCTATAGAGCGGGGGTGGTTGCCTACCTTACGGCGACTGCTCTTGAAATGACCATTGGCCATCCGATCCCGGTTCAGAGTCGGGCAAAGGACGCCTTGGTCCGCGATAGATTCGGTGTACACCGTTTCACCGCTTCGTAAGGGAGACGACCGCGCAAGCGACCTCGAACTCGGAACCAATCGAGAGACCGGAGAAATCTGGTCACAATTGGAAGCAAGGGCGCGAGTGTCGGCCCGCCAGGTAACATTACTGGCTATCTCGAGGTAAAGGCGTTGGTCTCTTGCGGGTTGTGGCGTAGCTAGACGTCGGATTTGTAATGTCCAAAGTCTTCTACGCTCACTGCACGGTCGATAGAACGATGAATCGTTAAAACGTCCTGCGGTGACGGGTTCGCCCGTTGTGGTTGACATCTCAATATGTAGTAGATTAGTAGATTGCTTCTCTATGCCCGGTTTGAAGATATTTTGCTTTTGTGTGTTTTGTAACAAACGGAGTCCGTACGCAATCAATTATATTAGTGAAATATATGACCGCTCTTTATTAGATTCCTTGTGTTTATTTGTTCGGTGACCTTTCGGTAACATTAATAACTTTAGCAAACGTATTTTATTTATGTAAATCGTGTAGCAGACGTATATTATATAAGTCGTATATTTAAGCGTTATGAAATTAAGTTTCTTTTTTATTTTACGAGTACAACGGGCAAAACCGTCATCCCGGAAAGTTTTAAGGATAATGATTTCCCGTGAGATGAGGATAGAAGACTTTACAATTATTATTATGCTAATTCATTGGAAATACGTTTTGAGACCTTAATGTGTAAGTATCATCTTTTGCCTGCGGCTTAGTCCGCGTTAAATAGATTATTTGCAATCGCAACCTTAAAAATATATAGCTTACCCAAATAGTTAAATTGACGTAAAGGTAGAGTTAGGACATCAACTTTTCAATCGGCTGAGGGACCGTATGTATGTATGTATGTATGTATGTATGTATGTATGTATGTATATATATATATATATATATATATATATATATATATATATATATATATATATATATATATATATATATATATATATATATATATATATATATATATATATATATATATATATATATATATATATATATATATATATATATGTGTATATAAATATATATATATATATATATATATATATATATATATATATATATATATATATATATATATATATATATATATATATATATATATATATATATATATATATATATATATATATATATATATATATATATATATATATATATATATATATATATATATATATATATATATATATATAAAATAAAATTAGTAAAAGCTACTTAAAAAGTAGCGAAGGAAATCCCAGCTTGTATTGGGAAATGCTTATGTTTGAATGAGATATACTTACGGATGTGCACGACTTTCGACGGTGCAATGTAAGTTTAAAGGTCCTTTTGCAGTCGACTAACGATCACTATTCATCCATATATCTCATAAATAGGGCTTATCCTTATGCAACACAAAATGCCTTCAATTGAGACGAATTAAGCGAAAAAATAAAAAATTAAACTATTGATCACTTCGGCAAAGCCGTTTTCTAAATGAAAGTGACATTACGAAATAATTTAAATTTCGAATGCCACCAACATTTAAAATATATATATATATATATATATATATATATATATATATATATATATATATATATATATATATATATATATATATATATATATATATATATATATATATATATATATATATATATATATATATATATATATATATATATATATATATATATATATATATATATATATATATATATATATATAGTTAATATTTGATTGGTTTTTTGTAAAATTTCTTTTTTAAGAATTCGTTTAAAGGATGACCCTTTGATGAAAAAACAAAAATAACAAAAGCCACTTACATAGCTGGAAGGTTTTCCCGGACTGGATTGGGAAATGCTTATTTTAAATGAGATGTATGCCTGGATGAGCACCACTTTCGACAGTGCAATATAGGTTTAATGGGATCCCTTTATCGCTAGCGAACGATCGCCCTTCATCCACATCTCAAAAAGAAAGCGTATCCTTTTGCAAACCAAAATAAAATGTCTTTATTAAAGACAAATTAAAGCAAAAGCAATGAAAAAATCACAATGAATCGTCTCTTAAATGTATATATATATGTATATATATATATATATATATATATATATATATATATATATATATATATATATATATATATATATATATATATATATATATATATATATATATATATATATATATATATATATATATATATATACATATATATATACATTTAAGAGACAAATTAAAGCAAAAGCAATGAAAAAATCACAATGAATCGTCTCTTAAATGTATATATATATGTATATATATATATGTATATATATATATATATATATATATATATATATATATATATATATATATATATATATATATATATATATATATATATATATATATATATATATATATATATATATATATATATATATATATATATATATATATATATATATATATATATATATATATATATATATATATATATATATATATATATATATATATATATATATATATATATATATTATATATAGCAAAGGAAAGCCCAGCTTGGATTGGCAAATGCTTATGTTTGAATGAGATATACTTACGGATGTGCACGACTTTCGACTGTGTATGTAAGTTTATGGGTCCCTTTACCGTCGACGAACGATCACTTTTCATCCATATATCTCAAAAATGGGGATTTTCCTTTTGCAACACAAAATGCCTCCAATTGAGACGAATTAAAACGAAAAAACTAAAATAAAACCCATTGATCACTTCGGCAAAAGCCGTTTCATAAATGAAGGATGACATAACGAAATAATTTAAATTTTCGAATATTTCCAACATTTAAAATATAGATCTTTTTTATTATTTTATTTATCAGGTTTGTACAACCTAACATTAAAAAACCGTAAAACCCGAAAGCTTTTCCGCTCAAGTTGTGATTAAATACCTAAGTAAAACAACATTACATTATTATAGTTTGACCTTGAAATGTAACTGACAATAGAATTTAACTCTCATTTTACCCCAATTTAACTCTTAATTTAACCTTTTAGATAAGCTATATCTTTTTGGGTTATGATCGAAAATATTAAACCGCTGGTAAAAACTATCTTTAACGCAGGCGAAGGTGCGGGTAGAAGCTAGTTAGAATATATACGCCACATGATCACAAGGATCGAATTATAAGTTATAACGAACAAAAATGCATCATAATATTGTCACATACCTAACTTTAATAGTTTGACCATTATGGGAACCATTATAAATATGTTTACATGCCAAAAAAAAAATATAGCTTGAAGTCTTCACCTGTCATCCAATTCTTGTTAAATATGTTAAGCCCAAAGAAAGATAACAGCACAGAAATATACCACATTTGATTTTGCAGAGAACATTCCCCGATATGAAACAGTCCCATTTTATCAGGTTGTTCGTTATGACGCATGGACAATGAAATACTAAATATTTATGCCTACATTTTACAATAAATAGCAAATGAACCAAATCTGTTATTACTGGAGCTTCCCCTATACGTGGTAAAAAAGGGTTGATTTCTCGATCATTTGGCATTAAAGTCACAGTCAAAACAGACTTAAGCTACCAATATGAAACCATAGATAAATACGTGTTATTAGTTTTCTTGGGTTGCTGATGAAATTAAAATAATAATAGGTTCAGACTATTAAATTGTCCCACTTTAATTAAAGTGTATTTTGAATGGTAAACTTTCGACCTTGGTTAACATTAGTAGAATATTATTATTAATAGATTAAATTCTTGAACAGTATACTGCATCTGGTTTCTCGCACCATGACCTTGGTTGTGGGCATCGGCAAGTAGGAGATACCGTCGCCTTGAAGAATAGCTAGCTGCGAGAAGTCGAGGCGTGCTAGAAAGAAAAGATGTGAAAATAAGCGGCGGCATGATGTGTGCAAAGAGTCAAGACGTGCGAGAAAAAGAAGACACTAAAACGTGCGACTTTCTAGCTCTCGGACTCTCAGCGAGCGACGGCACAGGCGTGAATCCCCATTCGCGCCGTATCGAAATGCAAAGATATTGCCGCGAATCCTAGGAGAATGCGGCGGTCGACACGATGAGACGTCGGTTAAATAAAGGCACCTCGACGATGGGTCATCACTTTGTATTAGGTAGTCGACGGCGGCTGTCGATAGTTTATAAGTTATTTTGTACGTAACTTCTAAAATTTTTAATCGTTATTAACGTCTTAGTCGTTAAAATACCGTTTCCTTCGTGACGACTTCGTCTTATCAGACGAGAGAGTATCAGTCGATCTCCTCGACGATATCCACCTACCTTTGTCCTTTTTTTAAAGTATTGCAGGTTTTCGTTGTGCCAGTTATGTTTGTTTGTTTCCACCCAGTTTCTGCGATATCAAATGCCAATGACTAAACATATCCTGTAAGCAGCAACACCGGGTCATCGGAATAAGATATGATATCCTCTGGAGCCTGGGGTAGACGGCCAAAACAACATGAATTTCATGTTTTTTTAAACCTAAATTCGAAATCTTATCATGAGTCTTTTATATCAGTTTGATTAACATTTGAAATATAAAAATATTTTTTGTAATAGTAAAAAAAACTATTTTTGAGATATTGAATCGCAAATGTTTCTACCGCTTCAGAAATGACGGTATCTGCTTGCGCCGGTAATAGCAAGCTTAATTTTGATCGAAAGTAAAAAAGACAATATTTTTTACATATATATTTTGTAGATTAAATAAACAAATAACTAAAAGTTATCAGTTTTATAATTTTTCAAGGATTAAGAAAAATAAAATTGATTTTTGCCCAAAAATTTTGAACCTAACTAGTTAAAAAAAATATAAAAACATTTTCTTGTGAATATAGAAGAGAATTTAGTAATATTTCAGTTTTTTTTTTCACCAGCGCAAAAGTGAATAATATGGTTTTGAGAAAAAACGCGATTAAAATTTTCTTTAAAGAAAGTAATAAGTGTTTTACATTTACAGTAATCTGATTCTCTCAGTTATTTTAGATATAAAAGATTCATGAATAGATTTCAACTTAGGGTTTAAAACAAAACATGGAAAACATGTTTTTTTTGCCTTCTAAACCAGGCTCCCCCCTTAAATGCTACAATGTGAAAAATAACCAATGTAACACCAATATCCTAATCTAGAGACAAGACAGATATTTAAGACCCTATAATTTACAGACCTATTTCAAATTTGACTATTATTATTATTTTCGTATAAATATATGTATGTGTATGTGTGCATACATGGATATATATTTTATCTATAGATGTATATAAGTATCTATCCATATTTGTATATGCGTAAATATTTGTAGTTTTAAAAATAAGTACTAATTATAGATTAAGTTGACAGTGCACACTTAATATCATCATTAAAAGTCTGCCTTAGAACAGGCCTAGGCCTAGTTAGGCGACTGTGTCAATCATAAAAATAATGTCGCATCAATTTCTTGCTAACATCTTAATCAAATATGACATTAACTTTTTACTAGATGTGTTACTACTAAAATAAATAAAAAAATAAATAAATATACTCTCGAGAAACTAATCTGACCAACTGATTCAATACTTAGTAACAAATACCTACCATACTGGCAAATAAACAGCATTGCTTCAGATCGGGTCATAAGACATCCGATGGAATCAAGAACTGACAAATTACTTTACGGAAAACATAGATAATAAACAAACGCTGTATTGAAATGTTCCTTGACCTGGCTAAAGCATTTGACACCGCACCACATAAACGCGCTTCTAAGAAAATTAGCAAAAATGTAAGTTTTCGACAAAGAGTACGACTGGTTTAAGACCTTAGTACAAGATTTACCTATCTGTTATTATGTAGATATAGACCAAATCGGTAGTATTCACAATGTATCGAGTTATAGTCTAGAAAGTTACTATTCACTATATACCTATACAAAATTCACTATGAAAATTTCAAAATTAAAGGAGTTTCCTTATTTGCAGGGATATTAATCAAAAAAAAAATATAACACGTTTTAAGATTTTATATAATTTTATTTCATGAAATCGAAGACAATCGCAACCATTTGATATTTTAAAACAATATAAAAACGGATTTACGTCGTGAACTTTCCAGCATTTGGAGTCCACCTTAAAAACGGCGGCTGCAAAACAGCATAAACGTGGGGGACTCAAACTGCACTCGCTAAATCCGTTTTTTACCGAGTTTTTATATATATATATATTTTCAATATACAGTTAGCATAAAATAGTCTCAAGGAGAATTCTACTATTTGTATGGACCTGAGCTTACCGACCAATAAGCTTTAGAGCGGAATATAAAAAACTATATCTCACCTCTAATATGGTATTCTAGTTTTATTAGGTTGTTGATGAGACACGTCTGTTAACCATTATTATTATTATTATCTCATTATTACCATAATTACTACTTGTTTTATAGCACAAAATAAAAAGATATTTACAGCAATAAAAAAGTTATACAGTGCGAAACAAAAGCCAAACAACAACTGATAGCCTACGTGACACCCGCCGCGTGAGTCGGTTGCAGTCCTTCGTCTCGTATGGGACACCATGGAGGCGCAACCATCCCCGCCACCAACAAAATGTATGCAGATCTAGCGGACACCAGGTGATATACTTTCTATAGAGCTGTATACATTTTCTTGGTGGCGGCGACTGGCTGCACCACCACGGTATCCCAGTGAAATAGAGCCCGTATCTCTCACGCGACTCACCAAGTGGAACCATCCACTATCGCCATCTATTGCCGTATACAGAGTGTTTGGCAGATAAACCGACACATTTTTTTTTTGGTTTGGGTGGCTCATTTGCTAGCTTTTACCCATAGAACATATCGCTCATTTGGTGCAACAATGACGTAAATACCCTTTTTTTTCAAAAACAAGTTAAATATGTCAAAATGTGTGGAAAGACTATTTACATCGGGAGAAACATCGACAGAATTGAATTTGTGGTGATTTGCCGCGAGATGGTGCAAGTGTCATTGTTGAATTGAGTAAAATGGCACTATTTCTGTTGCTACAACGTCTGAAAGACCAGTTTCGCGGGGCGCTCCGCTGAGTGTGGTTGTGTTTGGGAGCTACAACGACGTAAAGGTATTAATGACATTTAATTCGATATTTTTTGGTGCAACAATGACGTAATTGAGCAATTGCGGCGTTGTTACTCCAAAAATCAATAATTTCTCGGTGAAACAATGACAAAATTGCGTAATTACGTCAATGTTTGTCCAAGTAAGGTAGGTACCTTCTTGGTGAAACAACGACGGAATTTTGTAAATATGTCATTGTAGCTCCATAAATGGCATTTTTTAATGGTTCATTGTCGAAATTGAGTAATTGCGATAACTGGAGTGAAGCTGAAATAATGAAAATAAAAAAACAAAGATCTACTAGTCAACGAATAACTAAGGCTATACGAGATATTAATGTGATTCCAGCGTATACTTCAAAAAGAGAAATTCCCGCAAACAAGAAAAATGATTTAAAAGAACTGTTACAAAAAAACGTTATTCCTCGGTATTACTCTGCTTTTTATGAAAGCATTTCCTAACGGATTTTTTTTTCTGTTGCTCAAGTATTTTTCACACTTATGCGTATACTGGCACTTAATTAAAAGTAGGTAATAAGTAAATAATCAGTGATTTTGTGCCAATAAGACAAATTGTGATCATAGTTCAGTATTATGTAAGATGTTTCTTGTTTTAACATTAAGTAAGTACCTATTGAACATAAGATATACCTACATGGTTGTTACTAAGTTAGTTTATTAAACATTGACAAATAAATGTTTTCTGTTGAGTAATTCAATTATTTAGTTTTATTTTGTCACAAACGCAAAATTTCATAGCGAACGCGTTATTTTTATATTGAATTCTGAAACAACAGTGACGTATTTACTGATGCCTTCTTTTTTAAAGTCTATAATCCAGGTTATGTACAATGTACCGAGTAGATTGGGACTATAATAGAAACTACACATATTGAACTTATATTTAAAATCACGACGATTGTAATAAGTCCCTTCACAATGCCATACCTTTCATACGAATCTTTGATTGGCTCCCCTGTAAAATTACCAAAAGTGTAATTACGTCATTGTTGCATCAAATGAGCGATATGTCCTAAAAGCCACGGTATATATTTTTTGTTTTTTTTTTCTTATTACCCGAAATTTTGCGTTTAAGTCATAACATTTTTGTTTGTGGTAGTAGTAATAGAACGAAATAACTTTTGTAGTGTTCTGCAATGCGTTGTAAATCCTTGCGTTGACTGCATTTTTTAAATCGGTTTAATTATTAGAGTGGCTGTTCCGCCCTGACAAAGTAGTAGGTATCTCTTGTTTTGACCAAGTACTTACTGTTTTATATTACCATTGGAACGGGTATAAACTAGATAACTTTTTTAAATAAAGCTAAGTCTCCAAAATGACTTACAATTTTTCCAAAACAGATTCCAAAACATCTTATAGTTTTTTTAATAATGAATTTAAATAATTGTCAATTTTCATACATCTACACATTTTAAAGATTTTGGTAACTCATAAGTAATTTTCATGAAACTGTAACGACCCTTAAGTATCGTCACATGCAGTCAACAAATGCATTGATTTCCAGTGAAATGCACTGACACAAATTCATCTATTATTCTACCTCGTGAGCGATGAATCAGAACGATGAAACAATACTTTTACTCGGAATATTTTGGATTACATTATTTTTCGGCCTATATAAACCGGCAAAAATACGACCAAAGTATCATTCCTCGAGTGATCACGTCCCCCAAGACAGCGACGGCATACCCGGTACCCCTATCACGAGGCGAGTCAGCGGGTCCGGCTTCTTGGTTACCTTTTCCTTCCTTTCCTTATCGAGGCGAGACGCATCAGTCTGCACTCCGACAGACTCGAGCCGTGCCCAGTACGAGATACTAGGAGCACAAGTACAATCCATATCAACACACTCTCGTAACTTCAGGCAGATAGCCACTACATTCGCGTCAATATATCCTATTCGGGAAGCGTTACAAACTGGCAATATCGAACTTTCAATAAATACCTTCTGATACACTTTAAGTCGACTTTTAATACGGAGATAACCCGCAAGTTGACACCACCACCTTACACCGAATAACTTGGAATCTAGTGAGGGGTGGTTTCTTACAAAACTATTTGTTTATCAATAATAGTTTATTTAGGATAAATATACATTGCAGACTGCAACACAAGTTATTTCGTGCCATATTATTAGTAACATAAACAAAAAAGTTATGATAACTTGACCGCAAAATTTCAGGTAAAATTATTTTTAAAAAAAAACTATATACTGTACATAGGTTCTATGGGTGAAAGCTAGCAAATCACCTCCCAAATCCGTCAAAAACGTTTCTGACAAATATCCTGCCAAACACACTTTATATATTTTTACCCACAACGAATTAAAGGAGTTTCCTTATTTGCAGGGATATTAATCAAAAAAAAATATAACACGTTTTAAGATTTTATATAATTTTATTTCATGAAATCGAAGACAATCGCAACCATTTGATATTTTAAAACAATATAAAAACGGATTTACGTCGTGAACTTTCCAGCATTTGGAGTCCACCTTAAAAACGGCGGCTGCAAAACAGCATAAACGTGGGGGACTCAAACTGCACTCGCTAAATCCGTTTTTTACCGAGTTTTTATATATATATATATTTTCAATATACAGTTAGCATAAAATAGTCTCAAGGAGAATTCTACTATTTGTATGGACCTGAGCTTACCGACCAATAAGCTTTAGAGCGGAATATAAAAAACTATATCTCACCTCTAATATGGTATTCTAGTTTTATTAGGTTGTTGATGAGACACGTCTGTTAACCATTATTATTATTATTATCTCATTATTACCATAATTACTACTTGTTTTATAGCACAAAATAAAAAGATATTTACAGCAATAAAAAAGTTATACAGTGCGAAACAAAAGCCAAACAACAACTGATAGCCTACGTGACACCCGCCGCGTGAGTCGGTTGCAGTCCTTCGTCTCGTATGGGACACCATGGCGGCGCAACCATCCCCGCCACCAACAAAATGTATGCAGATCTAGCGGACTGTTATATAAGTAATTTTATTACAATATATAAAAAGTCTTTCATTTGACATATGCTTTATCATTATTGGATGGTGGGTACAAAGAGTGGCATTCTTCTTAGTATCATTCTTAGTAATAAAGCAGTCGTTTCTTACGTCTATAAATCAGACTATCTATCATATAGATTGAATTGAAACAAATACATATTGAGGTAATTGGGCGATATTAACATTTTTTTTATTTCTAGACTTAAAAGCAAATTTCACGTAATATAAATAATTTTGTAAAAATTAAAACTATACAATTATTTATCGTTTGTTCATTTTCATCGCTATTACTGTTGTTTGTTTTCACCTCAATCCACGTTTTATCGATACAGCGAAAATATAATGATTCGTATCTCGTAATATACCTATTTATGTTTTTTCATCGTCTTTTGATTACAGCTCCCTCTCTTTTATTAAATAAATCTTTTTATTCGAAATGTAATTACTAAAGAGAATTCTATGTAAGATTTGTAATGAATGAATGTGGACAGGTGTATAATCAAGCGACAGAAATAGCTAAACAAATTTCAACCAAAAATAAAATATATCTTAAATGTAAAATCGACGACTCTCGCGGTTGTTTGACATTATAAATAGGATAGAAACGTATTTACCGCGTGAAATTTGTAGCACCCGACGTGTCGGTGACGTTGTAGCCGCCGTTGTCTAGGGTAGACTGAAAGAGCTGTCAATCCGTTGTGACGCGGGTAGGCCGCATAACGCTGCCGACACTGCGTAGGTTATAACGGAGGTGGGGGGCCGGGCCCAGAGTGCGAGAATTTCGAAAATCCGTCTTGCACACAACACTCACTGTATCCTATCTTACGTCCTAGCGTTCGGCGTTCGGCGGCGGGAACATTTTAAGAAGAGGGTTCCACGTAGAAGAGAGTTTGTAACCGTCGTCTCTATTGAAGCTCGGGGTTCTTCTCATTTCAATGGCTTCCCGGATCATGCGAGGAAAGTAGGTCTTTCAGTCTACCCTAGACAACGGCGGCACGTCGGGTGCTACAAATTTCACACGGTAAATTCGTTTCTATCTTATTTATAATATTTTTAAATACTATAATTTATATTATTTATTATGGACTAAGGCGACTTTGTGTATGGGCCGTGACTGCATAATAATACTGAGCTACGACTGTAGAGAATTCAAATTACTTGTGCTAGGTTCTGCTTCAACATTCATATTCGTCATCAAATGTCTAAAATCCTCTCCGGGGTATTAATTCTCCTTTTGTCAACGGTGGCAACTTCACCCCGCAACTTATGAGCAACATAGTCTAGTCTGAGCAAGAGCCATACATGCTCTTGATTGACTGTTGCCGGATCCGCCACGCTCACTCCACTCGAGTACGTGAGCATCTCGCCATTATTTCAAAGTATACATCAACAAATTTTAAGGGAAGTTCTTCTAGTGAATCGGCGGGGGGTACATTACAGTCAACTTCACTAAGTTGCCTCAAAAGTCAATATAAGCAATGGCCAAGAACATTGAGGATGTGTCCTGTAAACCAGTTCAAATTATCTAAGGTCATATCCATTTATAGCTTTTGCAGATTCATAATGTGATATTTGTCATTATGCCAATAAAGGGCTCTCTATACGATCAAGCATGCTTGTCAAGCATCGAGTCGCAAGCTGGGAGGGGATCGTAAACCGCAGGAAATATGCAAATATTTTTTTTATATTTACGAAAAATGCCTAATTTTGTAGTTTTATAAGGAGTCACGTCATTCATCAATCAATTATGTCTAATCAGCTTGACTCTCTGGTATACACTACAAAATTAGGCATTTTTGGTAAATATTACAAAAAAAAATATTTCCAATATTTTCTGCGGGTTACGATCCCCACCCTGCCCGCGACGCGAAGCTTGTCAAGCATGCTTGATCGTATAGATAGAGATCCCCAAAAGGTTTTTTTAATTCTACATATGAGTTACCATTTCACGTTCCTGTCTTACCAACCGACGAGGAAGAAAAGAACGCGCTAAAAAAATTGAGATGAAAATGTAAATATCCATTTTGAGACCTGCTGAGACGGTTAAGTTTATTTTCCGATTGAAGTCTCTCTGAGTGTCTGCTGTGTGTGTGTGTATCCTCCACGATAGCTCCCAAACGCTTATCTGTTTGAGCTAAAATTCGGTATGCAGGCACCATTTGGTCATGACAAGAGTTTAAAAGATGTGAAATCGGTTCATCAGGAGGCGCACTAGTAATATATTAATGTCGAAATATTGGACTTTAGGTCCAACACTTGAAATCTGGTAAACTTGTTGGGCCACCCTTACGTGAGAAACCCGCCCTTAGCCGTGAAACAAACCTTGCCGCCTGAGGCGTCGCATCGGAATATAACCGGTTCCTTCCACCGCCCGACACGCTCACCGATTTTTTTAAATGAAATAAATATTCAACTGAAATTAAACTTTGGCTTCTTGCCGGGAAAGCCTTGGGGTGACAAAACCGTTTTTTCTGTATCACTAGTATTTCTAAATAAACAAGCGATTACCAGTGAGAAATCCACCACTTTCAAACAACGAATAAAATAGCAATAGCAATAGCAAATTGCATACAGAAAAATTAAATTTTCGATATGGTTCGGTCTAACTACATGGTCTTATCAAATCAGTGATTTAGTAAAGATTAATCCTAAGTTTTCTTAGCCTTTGTGTTCTTTCGTTTCGTGAACGATTGTCTTCACTACAGCAATCTTGACTGGAAAAGGTTTGGGCACCTTCACAACGACGTACTTCACAACATTGTACGGTACATGTTTCACTACCGGATGCGGAACGTTCTTGTAAACTGGATAGGGGACTACCTTCACGACTGGAATGTTGATCACTTGTTCCACTGGAACGGACACTGGCTTACTGACTGGAATTTCAACTGGATAGCCTTGCGCCACTGGAACTAGGATAGGACTCGGAATGTGGATGTCGACAGCTTTCGGGATTTCAATAGATACGTGTTTGTATTGCGGTATTGCTGCTGGTTTATCCACTTCTACGTGGTGGCTGATCGGATATGAATAGTCATGATCGTCTTTTATATCTTCTGAGTCACTGAAGCTGTCTTCTTCTGGATCATATTCCGATGCTGCTACACCTATGTAAACAGATAAATACATACATTAATTGTAGATATGCCGTTTTTTATGTATTTGCCTCACTTGCAATTTAAAAAACAAGGTCTATAACCTGTGGTGTAATAAATATAAATCGTGTTCCAATTTATTTCCTACTAGCTATTGCCTGCGACTTCGCTTCGCGTATAGTTTCAAATCGATTTGTTAATTTAAGTAGGATGGAGTTGATTTGCCTTTTTAGACGCTACCTTTAAATATATAGTTCAATGCGTCTTCCCTCAGATGCACGATACCTATCTCATAGACGTACGCGTCTTGTTCCTCGACACCCGCCGCCTTCCGCTGAATGCTGACCTTGCTGGTCCGGCAGCCGCCAACGCCCCTCTAGTTATTTCGAAATGCTTGCAAGCTTTACTAATTTAATAATATATCTAAAACTGTACCACCTAAAAACTTACAGCAAATTGATAATTTTATTTCTATTTAACACCCGTGCTAATGGATCAATTTATTTTGAAAAAGATTTTTATTTTATTGCTAATGTTTTCAACAAACACTGCCTACCTACTTATTTTTATTATTTTTTGAGACTTAAAAGCAGTTATTGTAGCTTAATTATAAAAGTTAAGTATATGCTGTCACCGACTTTTTTATAGATCTTTTTGAGTCCTACTTGACAAGAGCAAGAAGAACCTTAGAACCACTATCGGTCTCCTCACCGGACACACGACCATTAGAGCACATCTATTCAACCTTGGCTTGACCGAGAGCAAGGACTACCGAATATGTGGCGAAGAACCTGAAGTCAGCATACACATCGTTGGTCGCTGCCCAGGCCTCGCCGCTAAAAGACACAGTTTACTGGGACGAGCCTTTCTCGAACCTAGCGATCTGCCCAACTTGAAGGTCAGTGATCTACTTGGACTGGTAAGAAGTACTGGGCTACTAGCTGACCACTGACCAAACCACATAGTGGGTAGTTATAAAAGATCTTATAGATCTAGGTGACATCAAGGGCTGGAAACAAGCCCCCACTCCGTCTACTACTACTACTACTACTACTTTGAGTCCAATTTCTTACTGTATATTGTTTAACCGTTTCGTCAGCGCACGCCGATAAAGCAACTCACCAGCTCATATTCTCCGACTTGATTTACAAATATCGTGATTTCGTATTATAAACCAATATTTATCACAATAAAATATAGCCTACAGCACTTATCGACAATGGAGCTTTCCGTTAGTGAAGAGTTTTTAAATCCGATGAGTAGGTAGTTTCAGAGATTAGCCCATACATACAAACCTTTAAACTAACAAACATTATTTCTTTATAATATTATTAGGTATATAGAGTGTGAATATATTCCCATCGCCGGTTCTATAGTAATATAATTTATATATACACGTAAATATTTCCTAGTAGCTAATACTTGTGAGTGTAGGATAGAAGCTCTATACGTCGATGGCCGAGATAAGCTGTACTGATCATTAGACTAAGATCAAGCAATATAATAATGCCAGAATAGCCTTTGAAATACAGGGCTGGAATAATCTAGACTAGGTCGGGAAACATCATCACTAATATATAGTCTTAGCACTGTATTCATCTACTCCCCTGCCCATCAATCCCGCAAACCCAGCTATTAGAGCAATGCGTCTCCAGACTGTCGCGATTATTCGCCGGATTGCGCTAGTGTGGCTGAAACAGTTGGGAGGTGTTGACTACAGCGGGCGAACCCGTCACCCCAGGCTGGTATTACGATATGGATCATTCTTTCAGCCGTGGGACGAGCGTAGAAGACATAGAGGCAAGACAAACTACCGTCTAGCTTTGTCAACAAGCCCGTTAGATGCCAAAGCCTTACGGCGAGGCATCGGAAACGGTACACAGCGGGTAGCCTCGCCCCCTAACTACTAGTTTTGGTATGATATCTCCGCCTGGAGTTAACCGTCAGGATACCTCGTCCACCCTCCCGCTTGGTTACAGGTCCGAAGTCGCTTACGCGGCTTCTACCTGTTGTAATTACAGCGGTAATTTAATCTCAATTTATCGCGGACCTGTGCGTTCTTTGCCCGTATTGCCACACGGGATCGATTGGGCAAGTACATTTCAAGAGTGGCATGACAACGTGTCAACATTCTCTTGGACTGCTTAGAAGACTATATTTACATGGTCTCTGGTATATTTTCGTGGTCTCTAGACTACTTCAGCAATTAGTCATAGTGCACATCCGATTGGCGTCGCCGAACGGTGCCCAAACCGTCCAGTAGTGCCGGGATGCAATACCACCAGGAGAAACCGGCCCACCAGCTTGTGAGGCCCGAGATGCGGGAGTGTTAGCCGAGGTAGCCTTCCGCACGAGGTGGCTTCTGAATAGGAGCTGAATCGTGAGTTAAGCCGATCCGAGAACAAAATGGTACTTGTGGCCCAAGCTGTACGAAACCGTTCGCTACCGGGTTGCTGAAACATCTTGGTATGCAAAACGCCCAGTTCCGTCCGAGGTATCCTCCGGATCCGCACTGCTCATCACAACTGTTTACTACAGATTGCAGCCGCGTTTTACTGTTTACCTTCACATGGTGGAAGTTGGCGCTCGTGGCTTGCCAGCCAAATCTCTGTTTCACCTCTTTAATTATCTTGGTCTCTCCAGGAAAATAATCAACTTCTTCCTAGAAAAAATATCTAAGACTGCATTTTCCGTATCTCAAATTCTATGGCGTCGAAGGGGGGAGTGAATGAAGGATAAGGTGCGTAATGCTTACATGTGGCAGGACAGCTGTCCTAAACCTACCACAGATGGTCATTAGTAGGGAGTCCAAAGCTCACCCCCAGAAGTGTAATAATAGTATTATGATGGGCTGGACTCAGGTCCTTGAATTTCATAGCAGCTCATTTTGTATTTGTTTATTTTCTCATTTTGTATTTGTTCTCATTTTGTATTGGTTTATTTATATCGGTATTCTGACAGCCAAAATACGAAAATCCATCTATCTCTTTAAGACCCTCAGAAAGTTCACAGCGCCATTTCAGGTTAAGCCCCCTTCGAGGAGGTTACCAAATTCGAGCTGAACCATGAAACAACTAAGAAATACAGACAGGGCGACCTAAGAAACACAGACAGGCCATCAGGTCTTAGCTACACGGATCTATTAAGGGTTTCAATTTAATGATGTTTAATCCCAACACTCTTCATCGATGTTTCAAAATCTTGAAACACATTTTTCTGCAAAAGAAGTAAGCGAACACCAAAAACGTTGACGAAGCCACTTACCTAAGTCTCCGTTCTGAGAAAATGGGTTGAGCTGCGGCTTTGCCGAGTAGCTACCAGATCCTGAGAAAAATCCCTGGCCAAAACCTTTTTCAAAACCACGGTTAAATCTGGTTGTGCCATGATGGTTTCCCGTTGGTGCAAAGATAGCGGACGTTGAAGCTATGAAGATTGTTACCATCGCAAATATCTGGATACAAAATAAAAATATATTAGTTTTTATATTTCATCCAGGTTCGGAGACATGTAAGCTCAGGGCCCATCTAGGACACCTCCTAAAATAAAAACAATGAAAATTTCTGCACGTTTGATTTTTACCGTACCCTATAATCACAACAAGGAATGTACAATATTCCATAAAACCTAATTGCTAAACGGATCTCCCCAACTACAGGAAGAGTTAATGCAAAAAAAGATGTGAAAACCAAACTGCATTAAAGTTCCTAGATCTTGTCTAATAGATGGGTTTACGCAAAAATATATAAATAGGTTAACTTGTTAAATAATTACAAATATCATTTATACATTTAGAGCTTTATTTAGCCGATCATACTTTGCAAAAACTTAGCACGACCCTAGAGAACTTGCAAAAAATTCTGTACATTATTACTAAAAGAAATTTCAGCTTCAACTTAGTCGCCAACTGGCAAATCCAATTTTTTTTTATCCCTAAAGGACAAAAATTCATCTGGGGGCTACAAAATACTTGTAGCTCTATATAAATAACATTGTCAGTATTTATTGTATAAAAGTCCAGGGCATTCCTAGAACGTTTAAAAAGGGCTGTAATTTATTTAATATTTAAAGGTGTTCCTAAAGAAGGTCTTTATAGTTACAAAACAAATAGCCTACTGAACACACTCACCAAGCTATAACAATCGGTGGTAAAGAAACAGCTACTTGCTTCCAAAATATTGGGACAACCAGTTGCAGCGGAAGATATTTCCTTTTTTCTTAGAGCTGCAGGTTGATCTGGCCATTTTTGATGTTTTAACCCCTCAAATGTGAGGCGTCCAATAATGGATGCCTTGAAATTAGGACAAACTTCGTATATTGTTGTGTTCCTGGCAATATCTCCAAAATTAGGACTGCCCCGACAGAATGGTATCTAATGGTTTCATGCAGCTTCGGCCTGATCACATATTTAGTATGTTGGGTCGGGTCAACTGACGGTTCAACTTATATCCGGTAGCTTTCTTGATGAGGGAACAAACTGGAAAAGACCTGGAAAGGCCACGGCTAAGTTCTGAACAGGTAATCGACTGTTCCAATATGGGGTAACACCTCGAGCGATACTGTGCAGTTTGCGCATCGTGCGGTGATTACCAATCGACTGTGCAATCCGGCGATTAACCTAGGGGTTTGGAAAAATACGTTTTCTAAGCGAGGAGGTTTGTTATCTGATGTCAGCTAACATTGAAACAATCCATCGGCCACTTGATCCCGTGGGATATTACCGTGCAAAGGGCCATATGGACCGGTGAAAAATTCGAACTTTCTGCTAACATCAGGTAGAGGCAGCGCAAGCGACTTCGAATCTGTGAGCAGACGGAGCACCGAGAAATCCATCCATATGTAGGGTAGTGTGGGCGTGAGGTCGCTGGGTTCACTTCTAGTGCCTCGCAGTAAGACGTTGGACTCACACAGGCTTATTGGCGTAGTTACTATCATCAGCTTATAGATGGTGGACTGTGTTATCCCTGAGTCTCCACGTTCACTCCATGGGAGAAAGAATGATCTAATATCGTTATATCGTCCTGGGATGACGGTTAGCCCGTAGCAGTTTACAACTGTCAAGTATTCCGGCAGTATCGGCTTGAGTGGCAGATCTGATTTCACTGCACTGTTCCATGCCCAGTAGAGGAGACCGCAGTTGCTAAGCGCAACTTTTATTTTCGTTTTTTTTTATTTTGTTCAAACTTTGGGACAAAATTAAGATGTATACAGTAATCCCTAGAGATTCAGATTATTATTTATTAATCACATGTCAATACCATCTTTGTAGATTTATTTGTAAATCTCATTTTTGTAAACTATATCAAATGAGTCAACTTACCAGAGACCGAGATTTTTTTAATTTTATTTTTTTATTTAATACCCTTTTTTAAAAATACAGTTTTGTATAAAATTCAGCCAAGCCTAAGGCTTACCTGCTGGAGATTATGATAGGGTGACTTTCAGTGCAACTTAAGAGGCATTTTGACCATATTATAATATATCTGCTACATTAGTCAGGATTAGTCGGCACAGAAAGCCACCCCCTTGATAATATTTACATAAAAAGATGAACGTACTAATGAAATAAAGTATGAATCTTATTCGTATCATTTACACGTGTGTTTCACTTTCACTTATTTTAAAGCTAACTATTTTTAATACTTTTTTTTGTTTTTTTGTACATTTTTTATAAGTTATTAAATTTAGAGGAATTTGTTGAATATATGAGGGATTAGCCAATTCAATCTTCTTTTGCCATAAAGGTTGCGAAAGGGAGGGACGAGTAGCCGTTCATTTTGTATCTGTCTAGTGCTGTGTTTATGTTGGACATAAATTCGGAACTCGTCAGTCTCGAAATATTGAACTGTCAATCTATAAATAAATAATACATCAGCTGGTAATATGTCACAATAATTGAAAAGTCCTATCTGGTCGTTTCTGAATTTATT
Organism: Micropterix aruncella; assembly: GCA_944548615.1. NCBI lineage: Eukaryota > Metazoa > Arthropoda > Insecta > Lepidoptera > Micropterigidae > Micropterix > Micropterix aruncella. The sequence goes on along the minus strand of OX155972.1, from coordinate 7,212,321 downwards.
TCGAATCTTGTTTGGAACTATTATTTTTAAAATACGGTGCTGTAGAGATGTGATGCGCGATATATAAGATTTAAATGTGTTGCCGTAGGTTGTAATTCCATAAGCAATAATAGATTCGACCAGGGAAAAATACAGAGTTCTCAGCTGATCGTATTTCAGAATGTATTTTAAGTGGTAAATTTTTATAATTATTTGTCTAAGTTTTTTGCAAATGTTATTAATGTGCACTTCCCAGTTGAATTTTTTATCAATCGTTAGTCCAAGGTACCTTTCAGCATCTACTTTTTTTATATGCTCACACCGACAGTCCGGTTGTGGATTATGTAGACAGTTATGCGTGTGGAATTTAATTGCAAAGCTACTTCCTCGTTCTCCTGCCTGGGATGACCTGATATGCATAACTTTAGTTTTTTCGGCATTGATTATCAGCCCATTGTTATGGGCCCATTCCTGTATCTTATTAAAATCGTGTTGCAAGTTTTGAGAAGCCGTATTAATGTCCGTATCACCCGCAAATAAAGAGGTGTCATCGGCGTAGGTATACATTTGGCAGTCGGAGGTACATACGCTGATCCCGTTTGTGTACATGATGTACAGTATTGGGGCCCAAATGCTTCCCTGAGCAGTGCCTGATCGTACTATCGCCTCACTACTAAATTTGTTATTAATTTTAACTACCATGTGTCTGTTGCTTAGGTAGTTTGTTAGCAGTCTTGATACATTTCCCCTTATTCCGGCTTCTTCATAGACTTTCGGAAACTGACTGTGTTTTAAGGTATCAAATGCACGAGAAAAGTCTATTAAAAGCATGATCACATGTTTCTTATCATTTAGAGCTGTGTTTACACTATTTGCAAATTTAGATAGCAGCCCAGTAGTGCTTCTGCCTTTTAGAAAGCCGTGTTGATTTTCCACGATTATGTCGTGGTTTTGGAAGTATTTTTGTATTTTATCTCCGATGTAGGCTTCGATAACTTTGTCTATTGCGGATAATATGGATATAGGTCTGTAATTACTACAATCTAGATGGTTTCCCTCCTTGTAAATGGGTCTTATTATAGAGGTCTTTAAGGCATCTGGAAATTGTCCCGTCTTTATACAGAGATTAATTAAATGACATACTGGACTGATTTCTGTGGTGACGTTTTTTATATCCCTAATCCTGATGTTGTCTTTCCCGGGCGCTTTGTTGCTACTAAAAGATCGCAATATTCGCTCGATGTCCTCTGGTTTACTAGGCGGAATATACAGAGATACGTCGCACGCTTTCGCCATATAATTTTGGAGTGGCGTTTGTGTTGCCGCTACCACCTCGTCCGGAGCCATCCCCACTATCAAGGCAGGTTCGCAGTATTATGCATTTGCTTCCGCTTGCGTCCGAGATGATACGAATATAGGCGAACTGTCGCTCCCCGCGAGCCCCGTAACCGTCATATCCAACCCAGTTGGTAATCCGCTACCACTGTTCAATACTGATCGATTAAAATTGACGATTTGTAAGATCGTGTTACACGGCGATATGTTATTTACTTCGGAGAAGTGTTTTACAAAGTCATTCGCTATTTCATTTTCCTTTTTACTTCGTCCCATATCCCGCACTATTGTGTCGTCTATATTTTTAGGTATTTTTCCCAAAAGTGTATTAATAATACGCCAAATTTTTTTTGGGTCATTTTCAGCCTCCGTTATTTTTTGCCTGAAATATTCATTTTTAGCAAATCTGATTTTAGCGGTGATATTATTGCGGAGGTATTTATATTGGTTTTTCAGGCATACATTTTTTGGCGAGTTTTTACATTTCCTGAAGAGTGTATCGCGCTCCCCTATGAGCCTTACAATCTCAAGATTTATCCATGGTTTTTGTATTCGTTTTGATTTAGGTTTGTTCTTAAGTATTTCACTCGTATTATATATTTGTGTAAATGTACATCTAATAGCATCATAAAGAGCTGCAGAAGTGGTACATTGGTTTACTAGTGAAGACCAGTTTGTCTCTTGCAGTAGTTTTAAGACCATCTGCTAGTCTAATGATGTATTTTGCTCAGAGTGTATGTTTTTATTAAGATGAATGTCCTGCAGAATCTCTAGGCACGTAATATAGTGGTCTGATATTTTAGTTGTTATTATAGCTGATCTTAGTTCAGATTTAGTTATTCTTACGAATATATGATCTATACAGGAACTAGTTATCTTGTCCATAACTATTGCCTCGCGCGTAATACCAGCTATTAATTGAGTCAATCCGTGAGATGATAACATATTGAGGTAATTTTGGGTCATCTGTTCATTATTGCTGAGATCAATATTAATGTCCCCCATCCAGAGTATGTTTTCTGTGTCTCTATGTGTTTTTAGCATGTTGTTAGATTCGATTATAAAATTTGACCTATTTTTATCGTTCGGCGGTCTGTATATACAGTATATTATCAGTTCATATCTATTACTGAGTGTTATTTTTCCCGTCATTCCCTCAAATGTTTTCTCCCCGTCATTATAATATTTTAAGTGTGTATAGCTATGTTTTTCGTTTACGTATAATAAAACACCGCCTCCTCTGCTGTTCTTACGAGTATTGTAGTACATTTGAAAATGTGGTAGACTGTAGAATTGAATTTCCTCCTCTTTGATATTAATTTCTGTTAGACATATTAAATCGATTTTATTATAAGTGTTATGTACTAAAGCTTCAAATTCATTAAAATGTGCTCTAAGTGAGGCAATATTTAGACAGACACACAATAAATCACTCGAATGCCCTCTCGTTGATCTAATCCACTCATTGATTCCACTATGATTATATTCTATACATTCTTCTAATATTCCTAAGTCCATTATATTGTCCCTAATTTTATAAATAAATTGTATTAAAAGAAAATATCAAATACGTGATCCGAGTCCGATGAGGCAGATTTGTGATCCGAGTCCCGTATGTTCTTAGATGATCTTCTTCAGATCCGCTTCGTTTCTTATGCGGATGTCTGTGACATCGTTTTCGGTTCGTTTAAGATAAATATTTCCATTTTTATACCAAACAAATTTGTATCTATTGTTGGCTTTAAGTTTAGCTTGTAAATTAAATTTTTATCTATTGTTGGCTTTAAGTTTAGATGGTTTAGCGTAAGTCCTTGGGTAGGTATGCGCAATCGTTTTCAATTTCTAACAACTTGTAGATTAAATTGAAAAAAAAAACTAGGAAATTATTTAGCAAAGAAACTTTTAAACTATTTTTTTTTGTATTTTATAATATGTTTTTTTATTTTGTTGTGGTTGTTTTTTTTTTGGTCTTTGTTTTGTTTAATATTTGTTTTTTTTAATGTTTTTTGTTTTGCTTTGTGGTTTTGTTTTATTTTTGTACTAAATTTCCAGGCAATTAATTATATGAGCATTTTCTATAATTTTGACATAATTTATTGTAATATTAGAGCCCTGTCCGGGTGGACAACTGGGACCAGCTTGTTCTAGGGTTAGAACGAGCTGGTCCCATTTGTGTGACAGAATCAAATAGGCATAAGATTAAGGTTAAGACATTTGGTTCCTTTAATTTTTGTTAGCAAATTTAATGTTTTTATAGTAAATAATAAATAAATGAATAAATAATTTAAATTGTAGGTACTTATTTGCAGGATACTAAAATAGGAAAAATTAATAAATTGTAATTATCCATTATATTGCGTGGCTTATTAGACCGATGCGTAATAGTTACCGACAAATATTTTTGTGACATATATGGTGTAATGCTGATGCCACGCCTTTATTTGTTAAGCAGTTTGACCATTTGTTTCGAGTTCTTTATTGCATCCACTGTCTACTGATGAATTTCAAGCCTTTCCAAAACAATTTAGGGGTACTAATTAAAATTACACCTTTCCTAGTACGCCAGCGCTGGAATCTGGCCTGCTGACTCCCCCGGCATTCTATAGTCAAAATACTGTCTGATCTGAAAGTATTACCTTTTACAAAACTCGTACACTTTTTTGTCTCAGGCTCCCCAACTAGAGTCCTACCCGAGCCCGGGTAGGACTTTGGCCTTAGGGCTAGTTTCCCCTAGGAATAAACCTTCTGGCGCTCCTGGACGGTCTGCGCACCGTGCGGCGTAAGCCAATCGACTGTGCACTCTGACTAACATCTTGCGGTGTCGACTACAACGGGCGAGCCCGTCACCACAGGACGTTTTAACGATTAGTCGTTCTGTCGCCCTGCAGTGAACGTAGAAGACTTTGGACAGTACAATTCTACGTCCAGCTACGTCACAACCCGTGAGAGTCCAACGCCTTACCGCGAGTGAGCCAGGAATAAACCCGGCGGGCTCGAGATACTCGCGCCCTCACTTCCAATTGTGACCAGATTTCTCCGGTCTCTCGATTGGTTCCGAGTTCGAGGTCGCTTGCGCGGTCCTCTCCCTTACGAAGCGGTGAAACGGTGTGCACCGAATCTATCGCGGACCAAGGCGTCCCAATCGAGAGACCGGAGTAATCTGGTCGCAATTGGAAGCAAGGGCATGAGTGTAAGCCCGATGGGTAACATTCCTGACTATCTCGCGGTTAAGGCGTTGGCCTCTTGCGGGAATGTGGCGAAGCTTGGCGGTGGATTGTTTTGTCCAAGTCTTCTGCGTTCACTTCACGGGAGAGAGAACGACTAATCGTTAAAACTTCCCGAAGTGTCGGGTTCGCCCGGTGTAGTTGACAACTCTATATGGCTTCCCAACTATACAACCAAAGATCCCGTTCGTGAAAGGAGAAACCAGCTACCACTTCACAAGATAGGTTATATTATGATTCTATTTAATTCACTGTAGTGCAATAATTCTGACATACGGAAAGATTCCGCCTGTCTTTCGAAATATCCCCATTGTAAAATGTAAAAAAATGCAAAAATCACTCACAAATAACTTCATTTTACACGTGCAGTGGTTGCGTCTTAGAAAGTAACTAACTCTTCGGTAACACGGACTTCGAATGATGCCGGTCGCTTGACTGACGCCTTTTTATATAAAAGTGTTTTTCGCTGTTAGAGCGGAAGTAAATCACATTGTCATTGTAATGATTTGGTCTTTTTAGACTTTCATTCAATTCCAGGCTATTATTGTAGTATAGAATCAAATAATGGAATTCGCTACTTCGCTTTTTTCTTGATTGAATATTTTTTTTCTTGATTATCCTGAGGGAAACCAATAAATATCCCACCTCCGATCAAATACAATATTAACTTGAAATATTCCAATTATGCTGTTTCTTAAAAAAATATATCGCTATTTCTCATTTTGCACTCTCAAAAAGAGTCATAATTGTTACTTCACTAGTGCCATTGACGAATTAGTGAAGTAACAGTTGTAACTCTTTTAAGGGGTGTAAAATGAGAAATGGTGATATTTTTTATAAAGAAACACCATAACTGGATCTTTTTGAGATAATAATGTAGTTGAACGGAAGTGGGATATATTAACCCTTCGAGTAGCGGCATAATTTCATGGCAGACAGCGGCAATTTATTGGAATTTCTTGAAATATCGCCGCGCTCGACAAAAAGTACTATAACTATGGAACAACTATAGCAATCAAAGAAAGAATAACTGTGCAATGATTGCATTGAAATTTCGTATATATATATTGAAATCTCATTTTTTAAAACAATTAGATTATTATGAATAAATATGAGAATGTCGAAAAAGTGAAAAAAACTCGGCATTTCTAACTTGTACTTGTCATACGGAACCCTTTTCAGAAATTGTAAATACTACAGTGATATTTATTAGATTCTCTATCAAATGCAATATTTTGTTTTGCTTATGTACATAGAAAAATATTTAGATATTAGCTGATAAAACCAATAGAAATTTTTATGATTTCTCGAAAAAAAAAAGATGATTATTGACAATGGAATTTTACCAGAAATATCCGAGAAATGACACGCGAAATTATTCTAGCGGCCGTATATATTCTCCCGTAATAATGAGATATTTGGTATGGATTTTAGGATGCGTTCGAATTAGAAAATAATATTACTGTGCGCTCCGGGAGCAAGCCGCCAATATTGGTCGTTACGTAGTCAACGGTATTCTGATGTGCAACTAAATTTGGTCGTTACGTAGCCGAAGGAATAAAAGACACGACTGCCGTTACTAAAAGTAAACTACTATATTTACTTTTATTATTATTACGGTTTTTTATGAAATATTTGTTATTTATGTATTTATCCATATAGATACATACTTATTTTCGAAATGTACTTAATCAGACCTTTCATTTGACACCAACCATGCTATATTTATGTTAATTTATTGACATTTGGAGATTTGAACATTAGGAAATTATTTGCTTTATATTTGGACATTAAATGTACCCTATAAGAGTTTAGAAGTTAAGGTAGAATAAAGAGACGGAAAACGTACATACATAGATGAACCCTGAACACATTAGACTTCTTTTCTGTTGGGGAGTCGTTTAAAAATAATTAAAAACACGATAGCCGTTACAGAAATAAAACTATTGTATTTACATTTATTTTTATTACGGACTTTTAATGAAATATTTGTAGAAGTCGAAAAAAGCGAAACTCACATGTTGCCGTCCTTTGGAAACAACAAATGTAAAAACTTCCCGTTTCATAACTTTTTTTCGGCCCATATAACCTGCATATAGCACATATCCCGAAAGAAGCTCGATCTATTTTCACCCATACAAAAAGTTGAAAAACTGTATGGGAAACAAACTCTTTACGTGACGATGACAAATCTGGAACAGGGAGGCGGGACTGGCTTACGCCCGAAGCCATGACGGTCGGATGTCAATACACGAGCCATTTTTTGTGTCGGTTGCACCACAGTTGCATGGTAGCACCACTTGCAACTACATCTGTATATCAGCGACGCGTGTTCTTGAGGCTCCATTCTGCAATACAAAAAAATGCTTCTATGGAAGGTTCCCCCAGCGGGAGACAGTAGACGGTATGGACCAGAGACATGCTAAAGCTATGGACCAGAGACAACTTACTTCGCTTGTTCTCTTAGACTTTAGCAGCGCCTTTAACTCTGTCGACTTCGACTTGCTTGTTGCACGGCTACAAACTCTCAACTGTTCGCAAACCGTTATTAATTGGCTCAGCTCCTATCTCAGAGCCAGACAACAGCGTATAAAAGTAGGCGATCGATCATCCGAATGGGTTAATCTAACAACTGGAGTTCCACAAGGTGCGGTTCTGTCCCCGCTTCTTTTCTCAATTTTTATAAATCCTATCGCCAACCAAGTTCGTGGACATACTCATCTGTATGCAGATGATGTTCAAATATATAATCATTTCTCTCCCGAAAACATCAATGCCTCGATCGCCATCATGAACTCTGATCTTCAGGCCATTTGTCAATGGTGTGCGCTGATGGGTCTACTAATCAACCTTTTGAAATCCCAGGCTATACTCATTGGAGGTCGTAAATTGCTCTCCAGAGTAAATGTAAAATCCCTTCCGCTTTTAAAACTGAGCGATATCACCATACCATTGTCGCAAAAAGTGAAAGTTCTTGGTCTAATTAACGATGAACATTTCTCCTGGCAACCACACGTGGATGAGGTAAGTCATAAAATATTTGCTAGTTTTCACCCTCTGCAAACACTCAGAAGATTTCTTCCTATGGACACAAAAAAATCTCTTGCACAGTCTCTCCTCTTGCCTTTCCTTGACTATGCAGATGTGGCTTATCTCGATTTATCAGAGGAACTGCTCAACAAACTTGAACGTTTGCAAAATGTATACATACGATTCATTTTCGGTCTACGTAAGTATGATCACGTGTCCGACTAGTGGTTGCCAGTACGCCAAAGAAGAAATGTTCATATACTTGCTCTCCTATATCGTGTACTCTCCCAATTAACACCATCCTATCTCCACGAGCTTTTTGAACCACTAAGTTCCCACGGTCTCGTACTTCGGTCAGCCTCTGACAGTTTACTAAAATTACCGAGTCATAATAGTGATTTCTATTCCTATTCATGGTGCAAGACTCTGGAACGATCTCCCAGCAAATATACGAAACTCGCCTTCTTTACCATCGTTTAAGACTCACCTTAAGGATTACTACCTTTCTAAGAAGTAACCAGTTCCTCCCTTTCTCTCCTCTTCCTCTCCCAATTTCCTCTCCTCGGGCATTATTAGTTTTAAATTCTTCCACTTGTCTGTATGTTATGTAATAATCTTTATTTTCACAATACGCGCATGTACCACTGTGTTTAGGTTAGTTGTAAGACATTGCTATGTTGCAATAAACTCGCCTTTTTGTGTACTAATTAAGTGCAAATAAAAAGTTTATTATTATTATTATTATTATTATTATATTTACCCGGACCGTTGCATTTCTTCGGAAAAAGACTTAGAAAGAAGATAAAATCGGTTGTGTCATCCTAAATCTCTAATAAGTAACCAAATACTGATTTAATCTGAATATTTAATTCATAAATAAAATCGATCAGCGCCCTCTTTCGGCCGGCGGTTGTGCTCGGTTTGATTACGTTGCAACCGCCTCGAGCGTCGCTGTTCGTTTGTCAGCTAAGGGCTGGTTTAGGCGGAGCGCTAACAAATTGCGTTAATACTTTATTAAAATGTATGGCGGAATTTAAACATTACTAGTGTAGCTCCTGTATGAGGTATTCCAACCAAATTCGGTTCCAGTTTCGGCCCAGCAAGCCATCTGTGTACCAAATATCAAGTCTCTGAGTCCAATATTTCGAGATTGATATTTGACTGGAGCAAACCTCCTAGTGGACCGATTTTAAGAACAAATACCAGCATGCAATACCAGCATGCAAATTTCAGCTCAATCGGATTAAACGTTTGGACGTTATTGTGAATCAATAAATACCCACTGACATACAGACAGGCAAACACACAGATATACTTCAATCTGGAAATAGTCTTAATTGACTCAAGGGAGCTCAAAATGGGTATTTCGGATGATTCTCGAAAAAAATAGCGTTTAAACTTTCCCTTATATCGGTTGGTAGGCCGGGAAAGTAAAAATGATTGCGTAGAAGGTCCCACCGGCGATGGTGAGCAGACGCCTGCTGTACATCTAAGCTATAGAGGAAGCCCAAAACCATTAGGGAGCTAATAGCCCAGTCAAATAGGAACAAATCTCGACATTTGATGGATATAATTGGTAATAGTTTGAAATTTGGCATAGGTGTTATTTTATGCGTACTGCTAAACAATCTAAAATTCCCCAACTCTATCTGTTGCGCTGATGTCGCCATCTTGGAAAAATGGCGCTTTGATTCAGTTTTTCGCTTATTTCTCTCTAACTTTAGCGATATTGGAATTATGCTTAACTTAAAAAGTAAAGCTTATACAATTTTCTACAAAAATATTATATACATTTTCTCATATTATCTATTATTAATATAAAAACAGCCTAGTCAACTGACAATTATTAATTAAGCTGGGGTCTTGGTTCAACATTTTGTATGGGAACTTTTTTTTTACCTAAAATGATTATCAACATTCTGTTCTGATGATGAGATCCATAAGGAATTGAGGAAACTAATCAAATATTATCATTTCAAATGAAAATTTATATATTCGTTCAGTTCCGATTACAATGCATATTTTTCAGTCATCGATTGTGTTTATGAAATTAATATTGAGATAAAATCAGTCCTTGGCTGTTTGTTGGGAAAGGTCGTTGCGTGACACAACCGCTTTTTTCAAATAATTGAACTACTCCTGCAAAGTATAATTTATTTCATACCATTGATTTTAAAATCAATGTTCATACTAAGCAAATCATCAGGAGCCATCAGTTGCCACCGATGGAAATGCGAGGGTGGCGGTGGAAACCGCCACCCGCGCATTTTTATTCCTTAATTATTTCTTATGGACCATCTAAGGAATAATTGTGCCAAGTATGAACCTTTAATCACAAAAGGCAAGATTCCCATACAAAATATTGCACCAAATATTGGACATTATATATTAATATACTAATTCGAACACATTAATATTTAGAATTTTATGTCATACTTACTATATTTTATATCATATTAAATTTACTTTTTATTATTGTATCTAATATTATTATTTTTAAATATATCTGTATGTGTATGTATGTATGTATATATGTGTATATATGTATATTCTTAATCTTAGTTACATGTTTATTTTGTACTCCTAATTTTAAGTATTTAATAGTTTTCAAGGTAGTTGTTGCATGTTTATTCTTTTGTGATCAAATAATTATTTTATTACGACAATTTTATTTTTTTTTATATATTTTTTTTTTTCAAAAATATTTTGTTTTCTGTAATAATCACAATTATGAACAAGCACGCACAAAATTAAACGTTCACCTTAGAGCAGGTCCCGGCCTAGTTAGGTGGCGTTGTCACTGGACTTTGCTATGTATTCATTTTCTGCTATTTAGTCAATGTTTAAAATATTCAATGCATAGTCCTAAGATAAAATTGTTTTAAATTATTCTTGAATTACTTAAATAAATAAATAAAATAAAAATAAATCCCCAGAGTGATAGTCAATTGTCAATTGACAAGGCTCTTTTTATACTAATAATAGATGATATAAAAAATATATACAACTTTTGTAGAGAATTTTATAAGCTTTACTTTTTAAGTAAGGCATAATTTTGATATCGCTAAAGTTAGCGAGATATAAGCGAAAAACTGAATCGGGGCGTCATTTTATCAAGATGGCGGGTCAATTATTTCTCCTAAAATTCCTTATTTGACTGGGCTATAATGGTTCTCCTGCAGTTCGGCCATGAAGACCTGCTCGTTATTTCTGGTCAACTCAACTTACGGCTCAGCTCCTATCCGGTAGCCTCTTCGAAGAGGGTCGAACCCGGTGAGGACAACTTCTGGACTCGTGCGGCGTCATCCAACCGAGTGTGCACTCCGGCGAGTAACTGGAGGAGTCTCAAAACGATCTCATACGTTTCCTAAGCAGCCTGGGTGGATGTTGACCTGATGTTAGCAACTCATGTCATCGACTCAAGAGTTGGCCAACCGATCCCGATTGGGAGCACGCTATAGTCCGCAATAAATTCGGTGGCTCAACGACGCGGAAGCGCCCGCCTCAACAAACACAAAGGTTCACTTTATTACTTTATCGGTACCTTTTAATTTTAATTGCTTGATTATTCTAATGCTGTTTTGGGTTAGCGATTTCTTTGCAATTTTGAGTGCCTATCGACTTACGCAAAATTATTTTCAAGGCACAAAGTGAGTCGCCTTTTACTATGGTCACTTTGCTTCGGGGTTTCGGAAGAGATCATTTATTAAAAACAGGCAGCTAACGATTTTGTGCGGTTTGGTCCATATGACATTTATGTCATTTGAGTCAGGTCAACTCACGGTTCAACAAAAACTGCACTACGTTGGGTTTTCGTGGCCAAACAAAATAAATCTTTTATTATTACGCATCTACTAGACAAATCCTGAGTGATAATTTGAATGTACCTAGGATGAAGACGACTTACGGACAGCGACACTACTCTTTCATAGCTACAAGACTTTATAATAAATAAAGCAGTGACAAAAAAACCAGCCCCAATTGTCATTTGTTTAAAAGCAAAATAAATAAATGGCTGTTGCAAGAAAAGCGTTTATCTATCCATGCCATGATCAATGTAGTAGAGTAAGTTGAAGTTGACTTAACATATATTATGTTTATATGTATGTATGTGTGTATATGTATATTCTAATGTATTTAGTTTTTTATTTCCTATATAATATTGTAATTTTTATAAATTTTTTATTATTATTATATTTTTTAATTATTATTATTGTGTTTGGTTGGTTCATCGACCCTAGTTTTAAATGTTAAAATATAAATATCTTGCCCTGTAACGGGTATATCCCAGTTGGGCAGCACTAGCCAGTGAATGAAAGGGGAAAGTTTTTACCATTTGTTTTAATATTATACTTATTGTAAATGGTTAATTTGATAATTACAATAAAATAAATAAATAAAACATTCATCCGGCAGCCTCCTTGAAAAGGGACGAACCTGGAAAGGACTATGTGGACCCTGTTTTGGCTGTGTAGTAAACATGTGGATCGGATCTTCTGGGGGAAGACCTCGGGCGCTGCTGGGCCGTTTTTTCATCGTGCGACTTAAGCCAATCGACTCTGCAGGTAGCGATTAACCGGGTGGGGGGGATAGGAGTCTGGAAACGATCGTATACGTTTCCTAAGCATCGGGGTTGGTTGTTGAGCTAATGTCAGATATTCTTAAAACAGCCCGTTAGCCATTCGATACCGAGTGAAAGTCACACAGAGGGCGCTGCGGTCCGCGATAAATTCAAACTGAATTACAGATTACGTCAGGTAGAGACCCCGCAAGCCACTTCGAATCCGCAACCAGACTGGAAAACGATAAATCTCGTTAAATCTGGGCTTGGTTCTCTTCCCAATGAAGTCATTGATCTCTCACGGGCTCGTCGGTAGGGCTAGACATTGGGGTGTATTTGTCCGCCAAGTCTTCACATTCACTCCATGGCAGATAGAACGATCTAATGTTGTGATCTGATGTTGTTTCTCTGGGGTGATGGCTTCGCCGATTGTATTGACACCCCAGATGTTGCCGTTACCGGTTATTTCTTTACACTATTGAGTGCCTATCTACCTGCGCACAATTACTTTTAGAGCACAAAGTAAGCCGCTAAGGTGGTATAGTCGATTTTCTTATGGATTTTCGGAAGAATGAATTTATTATATGTTTGAAAAAATCCGCCTCGATATTTCGAAATTCTCTCCTATTGCTATGCTCGTATGTATGCTGGTATCGCTATTATTTTCGTATTTTCCGCAACAACGAACGTGTTGCAAATATGTCTAGGGACTGGTGTCTTTTTCGGGAATGGTGGAAAGCCTGAGAAATTTCAGTTCTCAGTTCTCAGGATCGTTGTACTATATTCAAGCCGGGAATTTTCGTCGTTAAACGAGATATCAAACACGGAAAGAAGGAAGACGATTTTGGCATGTACGAAACTGATTATTGGTTGATGGATAATTTGTCGGTAATAAAAGTAAGCAATAAAGTAATACACGTATTTATTATTTATTTTATTAAGTAATGTACAAAAAAAGGCCATGACATTAAAAAAAATATATATAGAGAATCGTTACAAACCAAGTTAAATGGAAGGTAAGCAAACATTTAGCTCTATACATATAATTACGCATACCCAAAGTAAAGCGAAATCGCACAACCAACTAGACATAGGTCTGTATCTCGCTGTGCTGTATCTTATGCTTTACGTATTTCGTCGCGCGAACTGACGCATTTTATTAACGGACTTTAAAAAAAGGAGGAGGATTGTATCTTTTTTTAAAGTTTGCTATCTTAGAACTCTACTATTTATGAACCGAAATAAAATAAATCTTTTTTTATTTTAAAGGATATACTTCCAGATTGGTCCCATTTTTATCAAAATCCTGTTCTGATGATGGGGTCCATGAGGAATTGAGGGAACTCCTCAAATATTATCATGTGTAGTTGAACATTTACATGTTTGTTCAATTCCGATGATAATGCATTTTTTAATGGTAAGCATGACCTGAATCTACACCCTGGGTTGGATTGGCTCCTGACGAGGGGACTTATCAACGGTCATCAGCACAGAAACGAAATTTTGTATACTCATTCAGTTATGTTGGGCGTTCTAAGTTTCATTATGATATGGCTGCTCGACCCAGGGTTGGCTCCCGACGAGGGGACTCCTTAACGGTCAACAGGACAGACACGATGTTTTGTATATGTATTCCTAGACTCCTCAAACGACTTGTTTGCAGAGCTGAAGACATTAGACATCAGGCAGGTATATGCAAAAACAATCTTTCTTAACTACCTAAAAAGAAAAGATATTCACGTTAAAACTGAGCATAAAATTTCAACGAGAAGCGCCACAACCTGTAAACACATTGTACAGAAAACCGGAACATCCTTCGCCTAAAGACACTTTGGCTTTATAGGGCCGAAAAATTTATAACAATCTAAAAGAATCTATAAAAACATGCCATCAACCTCCAGTCATCCAACTAAAATTTTAAATTACACAACATTTACTTCAACTTGGTAGAAATGAGGTGAAAAAGGCAATAAGTAATATTTTAAAGTAAAGGTCTGCATTATTATTATAATACTATTTATTTATTTGTTTTACAAACTTCATATTACGATATTTTAGATTAATATATATTTCCATGACCATGCTATATCAATATTTTTAAATATAATTTTAAGTTTAATTTGAATTCGCTTATCTATATATTTTATCATATTTTGCATGTTTCATATTAATACTATGTGCACATGAATAAATCTTTGCCATACATAGAGTCATCCTTGGTACGGGCTATGGCCTAGTTTGGCAGATTCTGCAACTAATACAATTGTAAATTTATGTTTTGTATGAATAAAATTATTATTATTATTATTATTATTACTTCCTATCCTGCCCGTAGCTGTCAATCCCCATCACCTACCAAAACTTACAAGAGACGAACGACAAGGTCATCCAGGCCGTATATTTTTGAAGAGACGTGTCCTACTCTGGCCCGTACACGTTAACAAACAACAAACATGGCAATATACTCGGTTAAATTGTCAACGCAGAGATCCGATTTTCCCGGATTAATAAATGATTTAACATATCTACCGTATTCAATGCAGTTTGCAAGTGCTATCTGTGCTTTCATATCCGAGCTGAATGACGGCCGAAAACTCGGAAACGTTACTGCGGATGACAGGTTTCCAATGATGCGGTTTTCATTCAAAGAGATACCTACGTATATCACTGTGCATATATTTTTTCTGGTAAATCCGGCCAATTCAGGGGTACACTACTTTAGAAATGTAATTTGAAAGTGTTTTTATATAACGGCCCACCAACCGACGAGGAAGGAAAGTAATACGGATACCGATCGGTAACGGTTTAGGTTGACTATCGGTCATCCATAAAAGCGACAAATAAATTCATTCATGAATTTCTAAGTATGAAATAAATTATACTTTGCAGGAGTAGTTCAATTAATTAAAAAATTGGTTGTGTCACGCAAAGACTTTCCCGGCCAACAGCCAAGGACTGATTTTGAATTTGAACAAAAAATGGTGACCCAGCCGTGAATCGAACACCGAACCTTACTATGTAAGATTAGGCGACCTAACCACTATACCACCGGACCGTGAACGTTTCACAGTCGTATGTTGGATTTGCTGTGTGGCCCCAGCGGCTCGGCATTTAGTCACGGTGTTCTTTGGGTTGGTGGTAGAAGGATTGGCCGATGAGTTTCTCACCTTTTCCTGGGACGCCCGATTGCTCATGGTCGCAAGGAGCTAATGGGCCCTTTTTGCAGTTGACCACTAAGACCCATTTGTTCAGGGTCGGTCAAACTCACAGGTCACCTACACCCATCCGGCGGCCTCCACGTATGAAGTGCGAACCCGGGTAGGACTCTGGCCTTCGGGACGATTTCCCCCAGGAGTCAATCTTCTGGCGCTCCTGGACGGTTTTCGCACCCTGCGGCGTCAGCCAATCGATTGTGCATTCTGACTGATAATCGGGGGAGTCTGGAAACAGTACTGTCTCTTATAGTGCGGGGATAGTTGTTTCACCTTACGGAACCTGCTATTGAAACGGTCAAGAGGCTACCCGATTCCGGGTAGCAGCCGGATAAAGGGCGCCGTGGTCCGCGATAGATTCGGCAAACGCCGTATCACCGCTTCATAAGGGAGAGGACTGCGCAAGCGATCTCGAACTCGTAACCATTCGGGACATCGGAGTAATCTTACCATTACATTTATACGAAAGTAAAATAGAGTCACTCGGAATATCCGATCATGAGGCCATATCCATGAAAATTTTCAATGAAGGTAAAAAAATATTTAAAAAATGTTTTCAAAAAACGTGGAAAAGGATTTTTCCTAATAAATCTCAGTTAGATTTTAATGAAAATTTATCAAAATTAGATTGGAATGGAATTTTCAATCAGAACACTGACAAATCTAACTGGTTTTCTAGTTTTTTGAAAACTATAAAAGATGTTTTTGATAATACTTTCAAACATAAAAATGTGAATTTAAAATCAAATTTAAAACTGAAATGGATAACGAAGGGTATTAAAGTGTCATGTAAAAATAAACGAAATTTATATTTTTTATTAAGAAAAAATAAACGAGATCAGAATGCAAGAGACCACTGCAAACAATATAAAAATAGACTAAAAAAAGTCATAAAGCAGGCACGGAGAATGGCAACAAAAAAATATATCGATGAACAAAAAAATAAAAGTAAAGCAATTTGGAATATTGTAAACCTTAACACAAACAGAAACAACAAACCAAAAGTCAATTTCGAAATATATACGGAGGACAAAATTACAATAAATAATCCTGAACATGTAGCAAATGAATTTAATAAATATTTTGTAAATTATCCAACGAAAATAAACAAGGCTCAATGTAACAATAATGAATTTCGTTTCTACTTATCAAATGCAAGACAAAATCCAAATTCAATATTTATGAAACCCGTCACTAGTAGGGAAATAGAAAATATAGTAAAAAAATTGAACAAGAGTCATTCTGCAGGGACGGATGAAATTCCAATGTTTGTTGTAAATAGGGCAATAGATTATATTAAAAACCCCTTAAGACTGCACCGAGCAAAATAAGCGAAAACGTCAGTCACGGTTTTGTCGCTGCAATCCATAATTTTTCGGTAATAAATATTTAAAAAATATATTTAATATCTCAACGAATGTGTTTACAATAATACACCTTCTATAATCAAAAACCATTTGCTGGTTAATATTTCTTTCAACATAAAGTTGGGGAAAAACTTAAGAAAATCACTCCGGCGTTTTGTTCACAATGAATAAAGAAATTAGATTTTATTTCAAATTTCAAATCGTAATAAATCACAAACGTTCAAGCTACAAGAAAGCATCACCGATATATAAAAATGTTCCCTGCTTATTTAAATATGATTTTTTTAGAAGATACCTCGAATCTGCCATACAAATTTACTATGGCCAAATAACGTTCGATATATATACGCGAGCGCAAGGGTGAATTATTCAGTCGTCCACTAGAGCTGAGGAGGGGGTGACGTTTCTTTGCGTAGCGATCTGACCTCGAAAACCGGCCGCATCTATTTCGTGCGCGTATAATATCACTCACGCGGTAAAACGATGTAAGCATTTATTGAAAGTATTTTTTATTTAGATTTTATCTGGTATTAGTGTTCCTTTTTTCTATTGTCGAAAGTTGTAATTAGGTCAGCTCGTGTAAGAACCTGACCTAATTATAACTTGTTTTTATCTAAATGAGCATTATATAGCATTATATATATACAAGTTTTTATCTAAATGAGCATATTATTATGTTTTAGTAAAAATGGGAAAGCGTAAGATTAAATATCATAAATTGAAATGTGGCTCAAAGTTTCAAAACAAACGACTTCTCGCTTCGATTGTACGTGCAAGTGCCATCGCTGAGCAAGACTCGCTCGCCCAGGTATAAAAATCTTAGGATCTAAGTGATAATACGTTACAAAGCAATAATTACTTTTATCACTATACATTTCGTTCCTAGGAATCTTCGAACAATGTGATAATAGGCTCGAGTATAAGAAAACTTGATGAACACTCGACGACAAAATATACGCCGTGCAATGATTTTGCGGTAAGTTAGTTGTATATATTTTTTTTAAGTGTTCCAGTATAAACTTTACCTGTATATTTGCAACAAAGATTTTCGGTACTTAATGCAGTTACTTTTATTAACTATCTAATTTTACCAATACAAATCGTGTTTTCGATTGAGATATATACCTATATATTTAAAAAAAAATACTCTGATATTGGGCTTGATTGCGTTTCTTCGTGAACTAAAATTGGAAATTAGTCCGTGTGAACGAGACAGGGTAATACGCTAGAGCGGAATGTGAAATGAACAGTTTTCACTTTTCACTTTTTCGCATTAAAACTACCCACCAAAGATAAAGCATCTGAATGTAACACAGCACAAAATGTATTCAAATTTATTCGGACGAGTATTAGTCCGACAGGTAGTTTTATCGACGATCGTTCGTTTTATATTCCGTTCTAACTCGTTCGTATTGCTTCGTATCTCGTTCGCTTGAACTAATTCCAGTTTCAGTTCACAAAGAAACGCAATCGGCCCATTGCCTACGTAATTTAAATTTGATAAAGTTTTATTATCAGTGTAAATTTGACTTGCAGTGCAACTTTTCTATACATACCTTCTTCAATATTTCCGGTCACTTCTATTTTCAGAAGCAATTCAGCAATAATTTATTAATTCAATTAATTTTATTTCAGAAATCATTTGAAACGGACTCGGATTCCGATTTCGAATTAATAACAGAAGAGGAAAATAATGATGATGTGGATTTTTTACCTGAAGGGAATAGAATAGTAGATTTTAATTACATATTCAAACAACTCCAAGAAATGGCCCATCACAACTCTGCATTTCAATGTAACTTAAATTTTTTAAAACTTACCAAGGAGATTAAGAAAGGGTTTCTATCGAAATTCTTTTTTACGTGTCGATTATGCAATGCAAAATTAGAACTTTTAAATTGTAAAAAACCAGATAGCCCAGTTGAACTTTACCTCAACCATAACGCTGTTAGTAGTTTCATGTCTATTGGCGCTGAATTTTCAGGATTGGAACAAGTTTCAGCCTCCCTGAACATACCCTGTATGTCTGATAAATTATACTCAAAGTGCCATACCAAGATCTGTGAACTATGGGAATTAGCTAAAGAGAAATGCATGGAGGAAGCAGCCAAAGACGAATATAATTTAGCTGTACTCAACGGCGAAGTGGATGCGAATGGAGTACCAATGATTACTGTGGTGGCTGATGGCTGCTGGTCGAAAAGATCGTATAGAAAGAACTACAACGCATTATCGGGTGCTGTAGTAATAATAGGATACAGGACAAAGAAAGTACTATATATGGCAGTAAAGAATAAATATTGTATGGTTTGTGCTCGAGCTGAAAACAGAAAACACACAGTTCCAGATCACATATGTTTCAAAAACTATACAGGTTCATCTAGCGCAATGGAATCGACAGCTTTGGTTGAAGGTTTCAAAACATCATTGAACACTCACAAACTGATTTACTCTAGATTGATAGCTGACGGTGATTCAAGTACACATAGAAACATAGAAAAATCGAAACCGTATGGAAATTTACTCGTGGAAAAAATAGAATGCACTAATCATTTACTACGAAATTACTGCACAAAGTTAGATGAACTGACCAGAAATACAAACTATCCATTGAAATATAGAAAAGTTGTTAAGAATAACATATTGCGCTTAAGGCGTTCTGCAACTGGTGCTGTAAAACATCTTAATTCTGAAGGTAGCAAAACTTTTCAACAAAAAGTTCTACAGTTGAAGCAAGATTTGTTGAATTCACCACACCACGTATTTGGCAATCACAGCTTATGCAAATCTTACTATTGTAAAAAGCAAACCGAAAACGTAGAATCCGTAGAAGAAAACCTAGTTCCAATAATGAAAAGTCAAGAGGGTGGTTTTATATTTTCAGCCATATTGAAGTTTATTTCCAGACTGGTGAATAACGCGCCAAGCCTGATGCATAATGTTAATAGTAATATAGCTGAAATTTTTAATAGTGTAATTGCAAAGTTCGTCGGTGGAAAACGAATAAATTACTCAGGCAGGCAATCTTATGGAGGTAGATGTGCCGCAGCAGTAGTGTCCTTCAATTCAAGAAAGCCAGAGACTTACCTAAGCAAAAATATTTTTCTGCGAAGTCCAAACAAACTTATTAAACGACTTGAAACCAACAGAAATATCAAAAGATTGACATCAGCAAAACGCAAAATAATAAAATCGTTTCATTGTAAGAAGCCTGTTATTAGTCATGAGGACAAAAATTACGGAGAGTCTTGTGAAAAACCTGACCTGGAAAAGGCGGATTATGAGTTTGCCAAAATCGAGCATTTGAAATGCATAACTTTGACTAAGGAAGATCGCCACTTACTAGAAAGAAGAACTATTTTGCAGGCAGAATCCATAGAATGGCGCCAGGAGCGAAAACTTCGGCTAACTACATCTATATTTGGAAAAGTTTGCAAACGAGGACTTATTAAATGCGGACCTTTGAAAAAAAATATACTGACTGAAAACAATTTAAATCATGTGAAGTCTATACAACATGGACAAAACCATGAACATCTGGCACGTGATCAACTATCTTGCTATCTTCAAAGTCCTATAAATCCATGTGGATTATTTATTGACCTGGATCTACCATTTTTAGGTGCGAGTCCGGATGGACTTTTGCAAGAGGACAAAATTGTAGAAATAAAATGTCCGTACTCAGCTAGAGGAATGAGTATTAATGATGCCATCAGAGAGAAAAAAATTACTTTCTGGAAAATAGACAAAGATGGCAATACCAATGTAAATAAAAAACACGATTGGTATTTTCAAGCCCAAGGACAAATACACGCCACTCAAAGAAAAATTTGTGTATTTGCTGTTTGGACGGACGTAGACATGAAGGTGGAAGTCATAAACGAAGATGAAGGCTTTTGGAGTGAGATGGAAATAAAACTGAAAATATTTTACTTTGACTGTTTGCTACCAGAAATTATAGATTCAAGACTGGATAGGCAAATGGACATAAAGGAACCTGCCTATATTTTGGAAGCATTAAAAAAAAAAGAGATATTAAAAAATAATAAACGGAAAATATTGGAAACAAAATCCGTTAAGATTACGAAACCAAAAAAAACTAGTAACAATAAAAATGTTTAACAATGTGAAAATTTTCTAAATCAGTTTAAAGCCAGTTCAAGGCAATGAGCAACTTTTTTGTCCAAATTGTAAATTGTAACTTTTTTTATAATAATGCCTATATTTTTCTAAAAATTCATAAAACTAAAATTCTTCAGATATGGTCGTTTCCAGGTATCATCTAAGGCGACTACCTCTCTCAAATAGTGATAAACTGACATTTTGCGATCAAATTTATGGGCCTCCCGCATGCATTTAAATATTATAAAAAATATTAATCTTGTAGAAAATTTCCTAATATTTTGTTCTACGATGCAGAATTTCATTGTTTTGATTTAATTCCTAATCAAAATAAATAAAATCTGAAGTCATCACTTTTTTGTAAATTACATTTTTCTGGGTATCTACAAAGTCAAAGAGATACCACATTAGATACCCCAGAGAGATACCAGATTATAAATTCTTACGAATATCTTAACTGGCGCCTCAATATGTTATTTCGATATTTTCTGTTTTTAACATTCTTTTTCACATTTTTTCCATGTACCTACTGACATACCACTCGGGCGAGGTGCATGGCCATGCAGATTTCTGGACGGTGTTTTTCATCTGAGTCATCATATTTTTTTTATGTATATGATTATACTTATGTAAATTAGGATATTATTAAAGATAATATTATAATTACGGTACCTCCGGTTGTTTTTTGGAGGTTTCCTATCCGGACTTAAACGCTCTCATTGATCAGTGATTTCGTGTGACTTCATATTGCTTAAAATTCTTATTTTACGGATTTTATATATTGTTGCTTTTAAATATGCATCACAAATAAAGTGTAAGCGTTTAAGGCAATGGATACCGTTATTTCCTCCTCAATGAGTCATAATAACGTATACAATAAAGAAAAACTGACTCTTTTGCTGTTATTTTACTGATCCTTCTACTGTCTTGTGCATTGTGTTAAGTCTTTTTCAAGTCTTTTTTGATGCCCGGGCTAGAAGATAATCTTTTGGCACTATAGTGGTCGCAATCGCTCCTGACATTCCGGGTCGTAAAACGTGCGAGCACGACAGCACATAACTTTTCTCCCTCGCACAAGATATAGAGATCGCTATCCCCGGCCACGCCTCACTATCGATATCGATGGATTTTCGATATTGATGTGTGATACATAGTAATATTTGACAGTACTTAAATGAAAAATGAAAAACGAAGGGGTTGGTAAACTTCGGCCCATGTGTTAGGTTAGGTCACCTGATCTTACATTGCAAGGATCCGGGTTCGATTCCCGGCTGGGTCACTATTTTCCATTGGGATAAAACTAACGGAATTTCATTTTCAATTCTGTCGGCCGAATGCCATAACAAGACACACACTTACACACATGTTACATGCACACATACATATAAACACTTCATATTAGGGTTGGTTGTAAGAGATTGTCGTATGATAATAAACCCGCCCATTGTGAAATTTCACAATAAAGAGTAGAAACAAACAAACAAACAAAACAAATTACTTTCTTGTATGTATTTATAATATATTAGGATGTTCGGGGTAGTCCAAAACAACTAAATGAACTTAGCACGTAAACCATAAGAGATTCATTGCCAGTCCTGTAAATACACCCTCAATAAAGGGAGTTACTCTCTGGAAGGGTTTCAAATGTTACGTATCTCCTGTCCAAATAATCTAATAATCTCCTGTCCAAAAAGTCTTCTTATATCCAAAGCGTGAAACGATAGTTGGTGTGAAATATCGTATCTACTTTTTAAAAATTAAACATTTTTTTTTTATTTTGATGATTTAGTGTACCGAATATTGTTCAATATGAGAAATTGAGTTTAAAGTTATACATGACTTTTTTTGTTGAGGTCAAGGTTACCGACAAAAAGCGGGTTTTATTTTTAAAATTCAGTTCTTCAAGTTTTTTTTTCTTAGTAACAAAGGCCTATATGAAAAAAACTTTCAGATAAGTTTTAACTTGGTTTCCATGTTGAATAATCTCCTGTACAAAAAGTCTTCTAATATCCAAAGCTTGAAACGATGGTTGGAGTGAAATATCTTATCTACTTTTTTCACGTTCACGAATTTTCACATTTTACACAAATTCGGTTGATTACGTAATCTTGGGGGGGGGGGGGGGGTAAGGCCGCAGATTACGTCTGTAAACATGTGGGAGGGGGGGGGGGTAGAAAATCCCAAAAACGTGATTACGTAATATGTGGACGGCCCCGCCTCATAACCGCACAATCAGAGACCTGTATTCAAATAATTATGATATCGTTTATATAAATTACTGTGATATAGTTAAATATAAATATAATATAAGACGAAATAGTTAACAATGACTCAGTTTTCTGCTTCTTCTGTAAAATATCTAATTTTGACTTACACAGTACTTTTGTTTAGGCGACGATATTCGGCGCGCCATATCGTCGCGACGATTGGCGCCAACCGGTGTGCTGCGTTAAATACCTATTTAGGGCACGTGAATTATGGTCGGCGCAGTCTTAACGCAGGCTATAAATGCCTCTATAGAAAGTGGTGTTTTTCCCGAAGAGTTAAAATTATCAAAAATGATTCCACTCTATAAAGCAGGCGCAAGAACTGAAACTGGAAATTTTAGACCAATTGCAATTTTGTCTTCTTTCTCAAAAATCATAGAGACTATAATTAAAAATAGATTAATTGCGTTTTTTGATGCAAACAATATTCTTAGTGAAAGACAATTTGGATATAGACGAAACAAGTCCACTACTAAAGCTATCGAGGATTTCATATCTTATATAAATGACAAACTAATGGACAAGTACTACACCTTAGGTATTTTTTGCGATTTGAGTAAGGCATTTGATTGCGTTAGGCATGATATTTTACTAAACAAACTAAATCATTATGGAGTCAGAGGAGACTGCTTAAAATGGTTTGATTCATATTTAACAAATAGGACGCAAATCGTGGAAATTACACAATGTCAAAATCAAAACATTACAAAACACTGTTCGATCCCTTTAACTAATAAACTTGGAGTCCCGCAGGGTTCCATTTTGGGCCCTATTCCAATTTTAGTATATGTAAATGATTTACCAATGTATTTCAACGATATAAATGTAACTATGTTTGCTGATGACACTAGTTTAATTGTTGCCGGTAAAGATATGGACGAATTATTGATTAACGTTAAAATTAATCTATTCAAATTAAATAGTTGGTTTGAGAGCAACAACCTCACACTAAATGCGTCTAAAAGTAACTTCATAGATTTTACAAATCATCGAAATCGAAATAAAGGTTCGCCAATAATACTTTCAATAAATAACACTGCCATTCCTCAAACTCATTGTACTAGATTTTTAGGTGTTCATGTCGACGAACTTTTAAAATGGAACTTTCACTGTGAAAACCTCGAAAGTAGGTTAAGTCGGGCATGTTATGCTTTAAGTATTGTAAGAAGGTCGTTGGATGAATTGCAAACAAGAAATGTTTATTTCAGCTATATTGAAGC
Source organism: Micropterix aruncella (assembly GCA_944548615.1). Lineage (NCBI taxonomy): Eukaryota > Metazoa > Arthropoda > Insecta > Lepidoptera > Micropterigidae > Micropterix > Micropterix aruncella. Next base: position 7,188,004 of record OX155972.1, on the reverse strand, counting down.
TATCCTAAGTTATGCCATTACGATCTGGGGAAATTGTTATGCTTGTCATAGGGAACCCATATTTATACTCCAAAAGAGAGCAGTGCGAATATTGCAAAGGTGAAAAGGGAAGAGTCGTGTCGACCCATTTTTAAAAGGCTAAGAATCCTCACCTTAACCTCACTCTATCTCTTTAAGTTACTAACTGAGTTTTTTAAAAATAAAGAAACACATTATAAAAAGTTTTCAGATACACATACTAAAAATACGAGAAATAAATTAAACATTTTTATACCATGTATTAAACTAAACACAGCAAGGCAAGACACAAAATACTCAGGGCCATATTACTTTAACAGTCTACCAGAAAGTTTAAAAACTATTCAAGTGGAAAGCTTATTCAAAAAGTTACTTAAAGAATTCTTATTAGACAAAGCTTTTTACTCGATCGATGAGTTTGTTAATTTTAAATAATTTTTCAAATTTTTTGGTCATTTTTTTTGACAATTTTAAGTAGTATTTTTTAATTATTCTGACTTTTTCTGATTTTAATTTCTTGATTATTTTTATCAATTATTTTAATTTGTGGTTTTAGTAAATAAATCTTAAAAATGATTTGGATGCCCTAAAAGCAATAAAGAAGTAACTGTATGTACGTGGTGATAAATTTAAATATTGTAAAAACGAACTAATATACTGTATTAATTACTGAACTAATATACTAAAAGCAATAAAGAAGTAACTGTATGTACGTGGTGATAAATTTAAATATTGTAAAAACGAACTAATATACTGTAATTTAAATGTACCTAAATATTAAGTTTCTACAATCTGTTAAGATTTTTTGGAAATAAATTGAAATTGAAAATTGAAATTGAAATCTGGTTGCAACTGGTAGTAAGTGCGCGAGTGTCGGCCCGCAGGGTGATAGCCACTAACCTGGCTATCTCGCGGTAAGGCGTTGGTAAGGCGTTTTGTCCACTTGGGAGCTAATGGGCCATTGCTGAGTTGGCCACGAAGACCCATTCTGTTCAGGGTTGGTCACGCTCACTGGTCAATACCCATCCGGCGGCCTCCATGCATGAAGTGCGAGCCCGGGCAGGACTCTGGCCTTAGGGTTAGTTTCCCTTAGGAATCAACCTTCTGGCGCTCCTGGACGGTCTGCGCACCGTGCAGCGTAAGCCAATCGACTGTGCTTTCTGACTAACAGTCGCGGGAGTCTGGAAGCAGTACCGTTTCCTATAGAGCGGGGGTGGTTGCGGACCTTACGGCGACTGCTCTTGAAACGACCATCGGCTACCCGATCCTGGGTGAACGCCTGACAAAATATGCCGTGGACCGCGATAGATTCTGTATACACCGTTTCACCGCTTCGTAAGGGAGAGGACCGCGCACGCGACCTCGAACTCGTAACCAATCGAGAGACCGGAGTAATCTGGTCGCAATTGGAAGTAAGGGCGTGAGTGTAAGTCCACTGGGTAACACACCCGGTTATCTCGCGGTTAAGGCGTTGGCCTCTTACGGGCATTTGGCGGAGCTTGGCAGTGGACTGTTTTGTCCAAGTCTTCTGCGCTCACTTCGCGGGAGATAGAACGACTAATCGTAAAAACTTCCTGAGGTAACGGGTTTTCCCGTTGTAGTTGATAACTCTATTTGATAGTTGGGGGAGTCTGGAAACAGTACTGTCTCTTATAGAGCGGGGGTAGTTGCTTCACCTTACGGAGACTGCTCTTGAAACGATCAATAGGCTACTCGATTCCGGGTAGCAGCCGGATAAAGGGCGCCGTGGTCCGCGATAGATTCGTAAGGGAGAGGAATGCGCAAGCGACCTCGAACCCGTAATCTTTCGGGAGACCGGAGTAATCAGGTCGCAGCTGGTAGTAAGGGCGCGAGTGTCGGCCCGAAGGGTGATAGCCACTAACCTGGCTATCTCGCGGTAAGGCGTTGGTCTCTTAAGCGCATGTACCGGAACTTGACGGTGGACTGTTTTGTCCACTGCGTCTACACGTCTTCTGCGCTCAATGCACCGGAGACAGAGCGATCAAATTTCGTTAAAACTTCCTGAGGTGACGGGTTCGGCCGTTGTAGTTGACAGTTCTAGTTGGTCATAGACAGTTGCAAATGTGCATGTGCACAATCTTCGGGGAGGCTCCTTCTGTGTCCCATTTATATTACGATTTTATTAGGGAAAATTCAAAATTAATGCTGCTGTAAAGTCTAAGTCACATTATTGGAATCGCCCCGCCAAATAGCAATTAATATTTTCCCGCCTGCAGAGTTACCACTGCATGGAATCATTCGGAGTCAGATGTCAATGTTACATCGCTGTAAACACTGAAGTATACGGACATGCGTCCATTAGTACTGAATAAATTGTCAACACAAGATCACTGTGTTTGATTCTCGCATCGCGCTGCCGCCCCGGTGAACCGCCATTATAACCAACATCGCATACTTTAGTCATTCTCTACAATCGGACTAAAACTGCGCGTTAAAGGGATCCTGATCACCCTCCACGGCAACAGAATTTCGAATTTATAAATATACATAATTAATGGTTAAGGCGACATGAGACCTCAGAAAAATATCTGAAATGGGCGGACACGCGATTAAATAGGCGGGGTCAATTTTGTAGGGTTCAACCAATAAAAATCTAGCGCTGGCGAAGCATCAAGCACGATTCCACGTCCGCTCGCGCCGGCGACAGGGCGCATACTAAACTTTCTATCGCAGCGCTGGCACAGAATAACTATCTTTGCGCAGTAGTGGTACAACGGTGTTAATAGCAAAGCATATTTAGAGTATATCTCAGATCGCTCACACGTTTTAATTAATTGTAATTAATTTAGGGCCTACATAAAAATTGTGGCTAAGCCCAACGCTAGAGTATTAACCAGTCAATTTATTGAAATTAAATTAAAACACACTTATAGATTACATTGTAGGAGTAATCGCGCCCGAGAGTTTTCGAAATCAATTTAAAGCCCTAATATCCAAGGCAATGAGGCATGAGGAAATTGTAAATTGGTTCCTTATTAAGAGATTCGCTTAGAACCTTTTTTAAATTCATAAAACTAAAATTCTTCAGATATAGTCGTTTCCGTGTATCATGCCACCTTAATTAAGGTTATTGCAGCGCAATAAGCTCGCCGATTTGTGTATTTAAAAGCATTTTATAAAATAAAACCGACGATGGCATTAAAAAAAACTCTTTTAAGTTATGGCAACATATTTAATTAGAAAAGGCTATGATTTATTAGTCATCGCGATGCTGTTCGATGAAGTCCCTGAAGTGTCCAACGCGCGCGTAAACTCCCGGACGGTGGGCGAGAGCGCACTGGTCACCCCAGGATACCACTCCGACCTGAACCTTCCTGGTGGTCATCTGCACGAGGTCCACCTCGTCAATGCAAAGGGGACCGCCGGAGTCTCCCTGGCAAGCATCTACTCCGCCAACTCCGACCAGACCGGCGCAGACCATATCTTCGTGGATGTCAAGCCGATGGCTCGCGTACAAGCTTTTGCACTCCGCCCTGTCGACGATTGGCTTCACAGCACCCAGTAGATTGTTGGAAGCGGAACCCCCGACCTGTGAAAGAGAAACCGTCATTACAATCAAGTAGTTTAATGAAAAAAAATACTAAATAACGTATTAGATTGATCAACGCCTTGTCTACGCGACTGCCCACAAAAAAAGAGTGTAATGCGTTCAGGGTTTATATATGGATGTTTTCCGTTTCTGTATTACACCATCACTTCTCAACGATTGAACCGATTTAGAATTGTGTGGTAATGGTAATTTAAATTGCTATGCCAACCGGAGTGTCATAGGAGACAACCCCTTGATCTCATATAAGAATAAATCAGTGTCTTCGATGTAAATCGCCGTGTTACGTGTTGGTTTGTGTAATGACAGTCATCATTTACCAGTTTTTTTTGTTATACTTCTCCGCGGACACCAGGAATAAAACCTGTAGGGCCAGTAGAGTTGCCAACTACAACGGTCGAACTCGTCATCTCAGGAAGTTTTAACGAAATAATCGTTCTATATCTACACACCCGGGGTTTGCAGGGGTTTGCAGTGTATAAAGTCGAATGCAGCTGCGGTTTAGCCTACGCTGGACAAAGGAAACGGCCCATAGCCACGCGACTGACAGAACACATCAAAGCTCCTAAAAACGTTCAGCGAGAAAAATCGGCGATCTGCGAACATACATATATTGGATAGCGGAAGTAACCACTGGATGCAGTTTCAAAATCCCATTGTGCTATCCAAGGAAAAATTCTACTTTCCTCGCATGATCCGAGAAGCCATTGAAATAAGAAGAACCCCGAACTTCAATAGAGGCGACGGTTACAAACTCTCTTCTACGTGGAACCCTCTTCAAAATGTTCCCGCTGCCGAACGCCGAACGCAAGGACGTAAGACAGGATACAGTGAGAGCTGTGTGCAAGACGGATTTTCGACATTCGCGCGTTCCGAGCCCGCCCCCCCACCACCGTTACAACCTACGTAGAGGCGGTATGCGGCCTACCCGCAAAACAACGGATTGACAGCTCTTTCAGTCTACCCTGGACAACGGCGGCTGCAACGTCACCGAAACGTCGGGTGCTACAAATTTCACGCGGTAAATTCATTTCTATCCTATTTATAATTGCAAACAACCGCGATAGTCTTCGATTTTATAAAGTGAATCTTTAAGCCCAAGCTGCACGAAACCGTTTGCCGGACAGTGAACCAACCGCCCAGCTCCGCCCGTGGTATAACCCGGATCTGCTAAGTTCTGATCCCAACCGCCTCCGACTGCAGGATAACATCCATGGTAGAAGATCGCAGAATCCCTGTACGAAGAGGCTACCAGATAGAAGTTGAACCGTGATTTGGGAAAGCCTGACGACATAGCTTGGCCGACAAAGCCTAAGCTGCACGGGACTATCAGGAACCCCATATAACGAACAATCAATTTCAATTTCAATTTCAAATTATTTTTCTAAAATCTTTACAGATAGTTGAAACTTACTCTATACAATGAAAATATTTCAAAGTCAACAAGTACACTGATACCCAATAAATAATCAAGAGTCAACAAAATTGCTAGTTCCGGGCACTTTATGATCCACTTTATGGTGCACCTTATGTCCAACCTATTGTATGAGGAGCGTATTTTAATTTTCGTTCCAATTTCGATAAAATGGTCAATTTACACAGCGCATGACAATTTCTTATGACGTAGCAATTTACTTTGCATACGCCTGTAGCATTATTGAATTCGCTTCATCTATTTGATGCCCGCAATACGATGTTTATACGAGGAGCTACCCGTGTATTGTTACGTGTAAACTGCTTGTGTATTGTTATTTACTCTGTGAATTTTTCATAAATTAAAATTATTTCGAGTGAGTAAAGCTTGAAAACGTAGCAACCAACAATCTTTTTGGCCTGTTAAAAGCCCACGACATGTAAAAATAAAAGACTAACTAATCAAACTGCACTCCAAATCGCTCAGTAAAGTTTGACAGCTAAACTGTGTTAAATTTTGAAGGAATTTTTGGATTGTCAAATCAAATGATGTTGAGTTGCTGAGTTGTTTAAAATTATTGGTGGCGTTACTACAGTATAAAATAAATCAATGCATCAAAGAACTGCAATGAATGCATAATATCGCAGTGCAAAACTGACGGGTGCAAAACCTTCGAAGACTTTGCTACGGAGTTTACCGAAAGCTGCAGAAGCAGCTCCTATCCTCCCGTTCAGTTCAGAGTTAAGGTCAAATTTTGCTGTTCCAGTGCTACCAAGGTATTTGATAAGTATTCAAATATATACTAAAAAGTATTCAAATAATAATCAATTTGTAATGTCATAATAACCATAAACAATAATCATAAATAATAAACATAATAATCATAAACATATATATTTTTTTAATTAACTAAAAGGTACTAAAATAATAATAATAAATGGTATTCAATTTCAGAAATTATAAATAGTCAAAAATAATAAAACAAATCAAAATAATTATTTAACAAAAAGGCACTAAAATGGTCCTTGTAATACAAATGTCTAATAACCATAAATAGTAATGAGAATTCACAAAAAAATTACTTATGAAATCTAAATTATAGCACTCCTCGCTAATCAGATTCTTCTCGAGCTTTTTTTTTTAGGTAATAACGGATTCCCTTTCCTGGCCAGAGTTTTGAATTGATTGGGCAAACCGTGATTGAAAAGTTTAATGCTGACTTAATTCGGCGTAAATTTAGAGGAATGTAAAAGAGCACTCTACTCACACTGGTGGTACCCCATCCGGTGACCAAGGCTATGGCTCCGGCTGGTGCGTCGGATCCGGCAGGCGGCAGGGCTACGAATCCAATCGTTGGCCCTTCGTTAACAGGGACGTCAATGATGATGATAGTGATATCGTTGGTGATGGTATTGCCGTTATATTGAGGGTGGTTGTTCACGGCGACTACGTTGGAGACGAGACCGCCGGAGTTCCTCACGCCAGACCCACTGCGCATCCTCCAGAACCTCGGCTGGGAATAGCTGTGAATGAAAATAATAGATAGAATACTTTACGCGGTAAAATCATTTATGTCCTATTTATAACAAAATAATGTTTTGTCACCCTAAGGCTTTCCAGGCAAGTAGCGAAGGACAGACCCAAGTAGAACAATAATTTCTTAAATAAAATCGATGAGTGTTATCCCTCGGCCGGTGGACGAACCTGGTTAAGTTTCACTCAACCCGTATCGTATGGCGCAGTTCGTTTCTCGGCTAAGGGCTGGGTTGTGCCAAGCACCAACAGATGGCGTTAATACTTGATTACAATGTAAAGGGGAATTCGAATATATTAGTGTAGCTTCTATGTGAGATATTCCAAACTAATTTTACAATATAATTTCGGCCTAACAAGGCATCTGTGTACTAAATTTCAAGTCCCTAAAGCTATGTCGGGCGCTTTCATCTTCATCTTGCGTCATCACTTTCAATTTCATCTTGCGTCTAGCGCATGCTTTATTGAATGCCTCAAGACGCATGCAATTATACATCTACACTTATACGCTTTCGTCTATTCATTTTAGATCACTGACATAGTACCTACCCGGTGGTTATTACGATGGACGAGTGTGAACTTGTACCGATAAGTGCGGCATATTTAGTGTTATTATAGGACATTTCACCCTTTTTGGTCACAACTCTCTGATCTTTCTTGGAGAAGTACGACCGCAGGATTTTTATCTCGTTTTTGACAGTTTTAGCATCAATATTGAATTTTTGTCCCAGAGAAGTCAAAGCGTCGTTCCTTTTTATTTTATTACTAGCTGACCCGTGCCCACTTCGTTGGGCGGTAAAACTTTTTACTTGTGATGAAATTATGAGTGTGGTTTGGATAGTACTGAGTGCTATGATTTATTTCCTGACTGCCAAAAGAAGGGTTATATTTTTACTGCATATGTATGTATGTATTAGCATGCCAATTTGACTATATTACCGTTATTTGTGAGTGTCTTCTTGTGAGTGTCTTATTTGTGAGTGTCTTATCTCTTTAACCATTTATGCAGTAAAAGTGAAATTATATGCAGTAAAAGGGAAAAGTCTTTTGTATTAAACACTTGAGACGATAAATTTATTTATTTTGATAATAATTTATAATTGTTGATAATATGACCAATAAACATGACCAAACGGTTTAAATTATTTTTTTAATTTGATAAACTACTTTTTGTGATTTAAATATAAAAGTTAGATATATCAACCTCTACAACTTTTCTCTAGAACTTAATAATATATCTCTCATCGTTAGGCAGCGTTAGTTAGAAACGTTTCGTTCGACCTTTTTTCCGACTTACTTTGGAAATCCGACTACCACGAAAAACTCTTTTCATTTTTCGTATTAATATATAGCTCATGACACTCACAAATAACGTGGCTTTCTATTGGTAAAAGAATTTTCAAAATCGTTTCAGTAGATCCAGAGATTACTTCCTACAACCTTACAAACTTTACCTCTTTATAATATTAGTATAGATTATAATCTATATGATTCTGGTCCCATAATATAGGACAATTTTTATATTGTTCTATAAATCGCAGCGTGTTTTCTTTATCGTCCGCCATTTTGTATTGCAGTATGCACGTAGTGACGCACGCCTATCCACAGGGTGCCGGATCGGCGTGCGCTGAGGCATGCGCTGTCGTCAACTAGTTTTGACGCATGCGCTATTGCATGCGCTATAGTATTAGATGCATGCGTCACACATAGGGCAAAATAACTTATTTACGGCGCCAAAAATCAAAAAATCAAATTCGATAAATGCACATAATTCAAATTGGAAAGTCTACCTCAACATTCCTTACGTGCGAAACAACGAAAGGATTTTAACAGAATAGAAAAAAACAGTTTAATTGGCGTCATAAAAGTTGGGTCTTCCCGCTACCTGGAAACTTGCATCCATTTGTGTGGAAAATTTAGCGCCAATATTAATACAATATCGGCGTACCAAATAAATATTTTCCACCATGGATATTTTACCTAGCAGTAAGTACTTTATTTTAAAATATTTTTTGTATACACCGTAATGCACAGGTTTAAAAAATAATTCAACATTTTATAGGAAGTCATCAAAGCTAATATTTTAATTAGTGTCCGATTTCATTGCAGTTTTTTAAAAAAGTTCCACCGAGTTCCACTCTATTCATACCTTTAACTCAAAGATCCTAATGTTTTCTTTCATTTAATAGCAGTTGTAGTCCCAACTTTTGCCAACTTTTAATTTAATTTATCTTTATTTTCAGTTAGTGGAAATGATTTCATGGAGTCAGTAAAAATTACTCGAAAATAACTATTTTTAGAGTTTAAAAAAGAAAAGTTTTTAAAGGTGTTGTTATCAAAGTATAATAAAAGACTAGTGAGTTATATTATGGAGAAATTTTACATTGACAACTTTACTTCGCAGTTGCAAAAATCTGTCAAAACTCAGTTAAGGTTTTTATAACGAAGTTTGTAGCCAAATGGAAGGAGAGTCATCAAATTCAAGAGAAGTTTCTAGAAAAGAATTCACTGTGGATAGAAGGAGAAATCAAGCCACTTCGATTGCATGAAGTCAGTCAAACGAAACAAAAGAATCAACGAAAAGGTAGACCAAAAAAAACATTTTCTGTGTCAATAAGTCGTATTAAACAAAGAAGTGTTCAATCGCTCATAAGGAATGTTTCTCCCGAGCCGCTTACATATGCGGCTGAATCTAGCTTGTTCGAGTCTGGGAAAAGAAGAACTGCAAAAGTTATAAAATTAGCGTTAGAAGCTTCACCCAAAAAGCTAAAGAAAATGCAACGATTAACCAATTCTACGTTCACTGCGTTTAAGCCAGAAGAAGCATTAGCTCTCATAGTTGAAACAAGCCTAAGTAAGGGAGACTATATAAAAATTCAAAGAGGAGCAAAATCAAGAGGAGCATCTTTGAACCCAGCATACAATGTTATATCTCAAGTCAAACCAACTTGCTCGCTTCGAAAATCCGTCGTGCATACAACGCTAGATTTTTTTTCACAAACTTAACGGCTTCAGCTGAACTAAGAGGCCTGGACGAAAATGTTATCAGCAGATTTGCCAATATCTTTATTGCGATTTCAAGTTGCCAATATATTAAAATAGAATCTTTTAAAGCTTACTGTCTAGAAACAGCTAAGCTTTGAATCCAACTATATGGATGGTATATAATGAGTGCTTCTGTGCATAAGCTACTCATCCATGGCAGCGACGTTATAGCTTCTTTGCCATTGCCTGTAGGCCAGCTCTCAGACGATGTTTTGGAAATTAGCCAGAAAGACTACAAAAACGTTAGGCAATTTCACTCAAGAAAAACCAGTAGAAAAGATACTAACACAGATATTATTCACTGAATGCTAATTAATTCGGATCCTCTGATTAGTTCGAAGCGAAAGAACATCAACAACGAAAGAAAAATAATACATTCAGTAATCAAGTGTTGACAATGATTACAATTGCCGAATATTTAGAAAATATTTCTACAGAAATGTCTAATGATCAAGAGGTTGACGATGACGAAGAACAAAGTGATTCCAGTATGTTTAATTAGTTTAATTTTATCTTACTTTCAATATAATTTTATATTTTTTTATTTTGAATAAACACATAAGAGACATAACAATACTTTTTAATGTGTATACGCTTAAAGTACTTAAAACATACAATTAAATGATCAGTAATCAATTTTCTTAATATTAAAAATGCTTGCTATTGTTAGTTATCACAAAAACATTTTTGTCGCCGTAAATAGGATCTTTTCCCAGTGTGCGTCAGAGGAAAGCGCTAGATGAAGACGAAAGCGCACGAGTGGGGACATAGCTCAAAACCAATTTTTCGAGATTAAACTGTGACTAGTGCGCCCTGGCTGCGCGCAAAGTATCTTTTGCATCAGCATTTAATTAGTATATGTGGATGTTCGATTTCACTGACAGATGTTGACTCCGAAGAAGAAGAAGAACTACTTCAACGCTGCCAGTACTTCGTTCGCTCAAAAATGCCTACCCGCCGCTAGAGTTTATAATTATCCGCCGCGCGGTCACGACGACTGCACATATATTTTCAGAGATTTTGCATACTTTCGCGACTCTGAACCGCTTTATTTACCGCTTTATTTATTGAACTGCTCCGCAAAATTATAGTTGAAACTCCGCGAAGGAACTAATCCGCGTCGAGTGAGTCGTGTGTGAGGCATTGTCGAAGATTGCATGAAAAATCCACCAGCAGACACCTCTAGGGTCCGTAGCAGTGCTGGGACTTCAGCTAGGCGAGGATCATCATCACAGGTCAGTCGGTGTTTTACAGACATATATATGATTACGTGTTGATGTTAAAAGGATTTGCGCGCATCGATTTTGTCTCGTTTTGTGAAGTACCCGCATAATAAAATCTATTTATTTATTTATTATAATTTATTTACGGTTATGATCCCGCCGGTTGTTCGACTATTTACACGTTGAACAACCATAATTATTGGTCCTTTAGAGCTCGGATATAAATTCAGTTTAGATATAGTAAATTTTGCGTATTTTTTTGCCGAAATGATTATATTTCAAATACCGCTTATGGATGCTTTATTTACGTAAATTTGGTGAATAAAGTGTCTATTCTTTGTAAATTTATTAGATAGTTTTACATAACATTGCTAGAGCTTCTATATAAATGTGATTTATAGTTTTTTTTACGTAATTTTGGTAAAATTTCTATAGATTTTTCGTACAACATATATTTATATATTTATAATTTATACTTATACTATTTTCTACTTGTCTATTATTTTCTATATATTATTTATAATTATAATATTTTCTTATATTATCATAATTTTTTTCATCTCTTTATATTAGTCTTTATAATGGCGAACATCGCAGATGAACAGAAATTAGAGTTATTACATTCGAAGAAGGAAGCTATTTTTCAACGAATTAAATGACTTGTTTATATTATCAAAAACAATTTCTCCTTCTACTTCATTCGAATCAAGGGCAAATGAAAATTTCATGGCTGAAACAGAAACTATTGACGACTGGCAGATGAAATATGATCATATAATTGATGAAATGAATATTATAAACTTAAAAATAAATCCAGATTTTAAAGTCAGTCATAAATCCTTATTTGCATTTGAAGACCTGTATTCTCGAGTGAAACTTATACGCAATAAAATAAACTCCATATCAGCTGATGTGTCAAAACACACAGCCACCGCGTCCAATGATAAATGTGTGATTAAACTGCGGCCAATTGAAATTCCCTTCTTCGATGGGAAGATGGAAAATTGGTCTCAATTTTATGAATCATTTAAGGCGAACATACACGATAATAATCAGCTGACTGATTCGCAGCGCGTTCAATATCTTGTGGGAAAATTGACTCATAGTGCAATACAAATAACATCAGGTATTGTACCTACGAGTAAAACTTATAAAATATTATGGAACAGTTTAGTAAATAAATATCAGGATAAACGTGCATTGGGCACACATTATTTAAATAATATTTTGGAACTTAAAATGTGCCAAAACACCGCAAATAGTCTTAATCTTTTTATTGAAAAATATTCAGCTTCGATTGCCGCTATCAAACAATTGGAAATAGCAGACCCATTCGATTTCATTTTATTGCATTGTGCTCTAAGAAAGGTTGACACACAAACAATTCAAAATTTTGAAATGTCAGTCCGCCAGAAAGAAATTCCGTCGTCTGAAGACTTGATTGCTTTCGTTCAGGATCAAGTGAATATATTGGAACGATCTAGTAGCAATTACTCTGGTTCCAATCCACGAATCCCATGCACATCCACGAGACCTTCAGCCGCAAATGGACGCCCTCAAACGTCAAAAGCCTTCATAGCCTCCTCGTCCGCTTCATGTGTGCTATGCGCTAATAAGGATCACTCACACCTTTACGCATGTACTCAATTTAAAAATATGATTTCACCGCAGGCAAGGTTTGACTACATTAAATCAAAAAATGGTTGTGTCAACTGCTTGAGTATTTCCCACGCAGTCTCTGCATGTAATTCACGGCATGTATGTAACCTTTGTCAAAAACGACATCATACTTATTTGCATTTCGAAAAGAATACATCCTTAAATAAGGGATCTGCAAAAGGTAACGAGACGCATTTGCAAACGACGCAATTGCTTACTCATACGAATTATATGGAGTCTCCTAAATCCTCCTAGAATTTATCTCATCCTTCGCAGCCACTCCAAAATAATACGCCACTAATGCTCAAGGTAGAGTCAAGACCATCTCCTACTATACTTCTATCCACCGCACAAGTATATGCCCAGCCTAATAATGCTAATGGAAAAATTATAGTAAGATGTCTTATTGACAGGTTCACAAAATAATTTAGTGACTGTTGAGTGTTGCCAACAATTAAATTTAAATATTATCCCTCTTAATAATTCATAAATAAAAGGTGTTGGTTTATCGTCAAAACCAATCCATGGCTTTGTGTATTTGAACTTAGAGTCTCGCTTTCAACCTAACAATAAATATAATATTTATTGTTAGGTTGAAAGCGATTAGTGGCCGATTGTATAACTGACCAACTGCCCTCACACTATATCGAAAGGACGTGTGACATGACACATATAAATAATCTACCACTAGCTCATCTCACTTGGAACATTCCAGGAGGTAGAGGCCGCGTAAGCGACTTCGGACCCGTAACCAGTCGGGAGGACGGAGGTATACTGAAGGTTAATTCCAGACGGAGATATCCTTTCAAACTGGTAGTCAAGGGGCGAGGCTGCCCGCTGGAAAGGCGTTGGCCTCTGACGGGCTTGTTGGCGGAGCTAGACAGTAGATTGTCTTGTCTCTAAGTCTTCTACATTCATCCCACTACTAAAAGAACGATCACATATCGTTACACCAGCCTGGGTGAAGGGTTCGCCCGCTGTAGTCGACACCGCCCTACTGTTTAACATATAGAATAATATCCCGTAAAGAATGATAATAATAATAATAATATTAAACTCTTTATGTGCACTTAATTAGTATACAAAAAGGCGAGCTTATTGCCACATGGCAATGTCTTACAACTAACCTAAACACAGTGGCACATGCGCGCATTGTGAAAATAAAGATTATTACATAACATACAGACCGTCTGCATAACATACAGACAAGTGTAAGAATATAAAACTAATAATGCCCGAGGAGAGGAAATTGGGAGAGGAACAGGAGAAAAAGGGAAGAACTGGTTACTTCTTAGAAAGGTAGTAATCCTTAAGGTGAGTCTTAAACGATGGTAAAGAAGGCGAGTTTCGTATGTTTGCTGGGAGATCGTTCCAGAGTCTTGCACCATGACTCGGATTTTTTAGTAGACTGTCAGAGGCTGACCGAAGTACGAGACCGTGGGAACTTAGTGGTTCAAAAAGCTCGTGGAGATAGGATGGTGTTAATTGGGAGAGTACACGATATAGGAGAGCAAGTATATGAACATTTCTTCTTTGGCGTACTGGTAACCACTTTAACTGTGCCCTATAGTCGGACACGTGATCATACTTACGTAGACCGAATGATCAAATATTGTAATGCTTAAAAAATATAATCTTGTTCTGTTTAATATAGGTTTTTTTTGCCAATGCTATAAAATTCAGTATATTGGAATTCCACCGGTGTCTATTTTTTCAACGTCTAAAAGTACTCACTCAATAATAATGGATCGCTGGAAGCAGTGAGCTGCCGACAGAATTGTTCTAGGTCCAACAAAGGAAGCTCCACAAACGTGGCTGTAAGACAGACCAAGTCCAGTAGAATCCCTGCACGCACTCACCATATATGGCACCTCCTCAATATTAAAACCAGTTCCACCTACGATCCTGCCTCCTTCTTGGCCTGAATGATATAAGAGGAAATATCATTAATATTATAATAATTGAAAAATCGGCTGCGTCATTCCAAGATGTTCCCGGCGAGTAGGCGAAGAGTGATTTCCTACTGAATATTAATTTCACAAATCAATATCCTGGGGGAATACACAGACACATAGTCATGCATTATCCAAGTCGGTCAGGCTAGCCTATATCGCCGGCCCAGCAGTCTACAACAAACTCGGCGAGCAGATTAGACAGGCGCAAACTCTTGACGTGTTTAAGAGCCGCCTTAAAGGGCTCTCTAGACGATCAAGCATGCTTGTCAAGCTTCGCGTCGCGGACTGTGACGGGATCGTAAACCGCAGGAAATATGCATTTTTTAAATATATTTACGAAAAATGCTTAATTTTGTAGTTTATACCAGGGAAACACGTTAATTAAACGTAATTGATTGATGAATGGCGTGACTCCCTGGTATAAAACTACAAATTAGGCATTTTTGGTAAATATTTAAAAAAATATATTTGCATATTTCCTGCGGCTTACGATCCCCTCCCAGCCCGTGACGCGAAGCTTGATAAGCATGCTTGATCGTCTAGAGGGCCCATAATAAATAACTCACAGATAAGGGTTTTACTCACTGGAGGAATATTACTCGAGTGAAGACTAAAATGCTTGGTGACTAAAGTGTTTGTCCTTGTAATTGTGTAAATTATCTCTTTTGCTTTTCTCTTGTATTTTCTCTTTTACGTTATTCTTGCATTATTTTCGTTTTCTCTTTTAGTCATATTTTTACTTCCTTTTGTATTTTAATATATCCTAACGTTTCCATTATGATGTTGACTTAATTTTAATAATTTGTTTTCCTTTTTTTTATATCTTTTTCCTTTTCGTTTTCTGTCTGTTTCTTTTTTTTTTCTAATCACTTTAATTTTTAGTATTCTTTTGTGTAGCCAACGTCACAAATTATATTATAAACTTAAGCTATAGGTTAGCTGATAGACATTGCCGCAAGGCAATAAGCTCGCCTTCTTTATTTTGAACTAAAGAGTTTATTATTATTATTATTATTATTATGTTGTTGATGCAAAATGTTTGCTTAACTGTATCTAAAACTTGTATACCAGTATACTAATAAAATTAACCTGAATCTGAATCTGAATCATACAGACTCACATACAGATTTCATTCTGGTAATGGTCGTGATCAGTTTTTTTTGACTATTTATTTTTATTTTGACATATTAAAAAAATAATCTGTAATATATATTGGGCCCGATTGCGTTTCTTTGTGAACTAAAACTGAAATTAGTTCAAGTGAACGAGATAGAACAATACGTTAGAGCGGAATATGAAACGAACGATCGTCGATAAAAACTACCTGTCGAACTTATATTCGTCCGAATAAATTTGAACACTTTTCGTGCGGTGTTGGATTCAGATGCTTTATCTTTGGTGGGTAGTTTTAATGCGAAAAAGTGACAACCGTTTATTTCACATTCCGCTCTAGCGTATTGCCCTGACGAGCTCATTATATCTAAATATTATTGTTTCCTTTTTTCTATAATTCCATAGCAATTTTGCAACCCTTCTGCGCCGGTTATATGCACTATAACCACCATTACTAATAATAATGGGCTCGATTGCGTTTCTTCGTGTACTAAAATCGGAAATTAGTTCGTGTGAACGAGACAGGGCAATGCGGTAGAGCGGAATATCAAATGAACATAGGACGATATGTATTTAAAATTATTCGGACGAGTATAAGTTCGGCAAGTAGTTTTTAGCGACTATCGTTCCTTTCATATTCCGCTCAAACCTATTGCTCTATCTCGTTCGCTTTAACTAATTTCAGTTTTAGTTCACAAAGATACGCAATCGGGCCCATTGTCCGCGAAACTAATAGAAATTTATTTGGCCATCTATCTGTCAAATTGCTTTCTTTCAGCCACATGTCTATGTGGAGGGTTTATTGTACTGGTTGTCTAAACTCATGGTAGGTCAGATGCCTGTCGGTTTCGATCATACAACGCATTCGTCATTCACGGTCGCATTTGCATTGTGCAAACAAGCAATAAATTGTCGCCTTGCTTGGTGCTTTATCGCTAAAATCAGTTTGAATCCGAGCAAGACTCTTATGATATCTCAAGTTAGGAGTTAAATAAATCGTACATATAATAAATATTTTTTAAAATCAAGCCACAATGACAAAATAAATCAGATGAGTTTGTTCTACTGTTTTAATGAGTTATATTTTCAAATTTGTAATATTTTTTTGAAAATGATCTATGTGTCCAGCTCCTGATATTTTCATTTTGACCAATTAATCGCTGGAAAACTCAATGATCTGAAGACTGAGCCATATGGAGGCAGGGTAAAATAGATACGAAATTAAATACAGGATGAGTCTTTAATTAAAGACATCCTGGAAGTGGTTGAATCGATACTAGCAAATAAGCAACTTTTGATGTTTTAAAAAAAAATACGTGTGGCACTCGGGGACTGCCGCGGTAAAGCTATTGCATAGCATTTTTTAACAACTTATGCAATTATATTTATGTTTTTCTTTTTTCTGAAATCAGATAACTGCGCTCTATCGGAAAACGTTGAAATTATTCCGAATCATTTGCGGCTGCGGAAGCAAAGGATTCGGAATAATTTAAAGGTCTTCCGATGGAGCGCCGCGCACGAATTTCATTCAATAAAGCTTAATCAACATAAACCGGATATTATTCTTTGACTAATCGAAAAAAATCGTAGATAAAAAGATAGATAATTAAATTATCTTTAAAATGGTACAGGTTTCATAATAATACGCCAGATAGTATTTGCGTAGTAGTCGTTTTTGTGTTCGGTTAGACCTAATTTCACAAATTAATTACACTATGTAATATAAACAAAATCTACAATAATTATTAAGGCAATTATATGATGGTCATGGAAATAGATAAGCGTTTACTAAAAATATCTAAATTTGATTTAATTGTAAAAATCTAATAATATAGCCGTCGTCGATAAAAATAAAAAAAACGTGTGGCACTCGGGGACTGCCGCGGTAAAGCATTGCATAGCATTTTTAACAACTTATGCAATTATAATTATTTATTTATTCTATTTATTTTATTTTTTCTGATATCAGATAACTGCGCTCTATCGGAAAACGTTGAAATTATTTCGAATCATTTGCGGCTACGGTAGCAAATGATTCGGAATAATTTAAACGTCTTCCGATAGAGCGCCGCGCACGAATTTTTAAAAAATATAAAGCAAAAAAAAAACGGATTATTCGCAAAAAATCGTAGACAAAAAGATAGATAATTAAATTATCTTTAAAATGGTGCAGGTTTCATAATAATACGCCAGATAGTATTTGCGTAGTAGTCGTTTTTGTGTTCGGTTAGACCTAATTTCACAAATTAATTACACTATGTAATATAAACAAAATCTACAATATTCAAAGTTAAGAATATTAGGAAAATGTTCTTGTTTAACATATATTTTTTTCGATTCGTAAGCGGTACTCGTTTAGACGTAATTATCAGTTTAAAATCATTAATATTCGTTAAGAAATTTCTTCATTCGGTCGCCGCGCTGGCCTGGCCGGCGATGAAAGCTATGCAATAGCTTAAAAATACCCAATTTTAAAAAAAATATTTGAAAAAAAAAAATTTCAAGAAACTTTTACTCACCGAAGGCCAATGCCACGAAGGTAGCTAAAACCAAAAAACGAAGCATGTTTCAACGTGTATCTTGATCGGAACTGCTATTCTTTGAGTCTAGATCCTGTATTTATAATTATTGCCATCGTTAATCTTCCGTTATCAAAAAATAATAACGTAATTAATCGAAAAAAATTGCTCGTAATCTTACATACTCAGAATGGATTATGATAATAACAAAATCCATATATTTTAATTTAGACTTTGATTTTTATTAACGAAAGCGTTTTATCGTGGTTTCAAATAACGGGTGTTTAGAAAATGTAATGAAAACTGAGCTCTAAAATGACAACGGAATGCTTTAAAAGAAAAATATTTTTTTTGTCCATAATTACTTATTAGCCGTTTTTTCCTGGTCACTTTGAGCTCCGGTTCAATTTCAATTTCAATTTCAATTTATTTCTGCTCCAGTAGGTAGGC
Source organism: Micropterix aruncella (assembly GCA_944548615.1). Lineage (NCBI taxonomy): Eukaryota > Metazoa > Arthropoda > Insecta > Lepidoptera > Micropterigidae > Micropterix > Micropterix aruncella. The sequence continues at coordinate 7,169,507 of OX155972.1, read as the reverse complement.
TTTCCTACACTTGGATGCGTCTTTGCCTCTAAAATTTTAAATAATGTAATTAATTAAAGATTATTAACTATCATGATATAGTTGTGGCAATATAAATTAATTTTAGTAAATTATAATTGGTTTGAAAACCATTGATAAATAGAAAATAATCTAATAATCGTAATTGCTGATCAAAAAAAGAGCTCAATGTCTGTAGTCATAATTATTAAGGCAATAATATGATGGTCATGAAAATAGATAATGGTATATTGAAATATATAAATTTAAGTTAATTGTCAAATCTAGCAATATAGCCGTCGTCGATAAAAATAAAAATTAAAATTACGCTCTTTGGCAAAGTTGATTATCATGAATTTTCGGTTATTTTACATTAGGATGCTCTTGGAATAAGAATTCAGCATTATCCAAATCTCTTAAGTCATATACAGGATTCTTGACTAGGCCATTAAACAAGACTTTTTTAAATTGGTTCTCTGCAAGACTTCTGATATGTGTTGGGACCTTGTTATAATAACACAGGCTTTGGTGAAGGAAACTGTTGCGCACTTTACTAAGCCTGTGCCGATTTAGATGTAGATCAAATTTATTTCTTGTATTGTGTTGATGGAAATCGCTATTCGCCAGGACATCCGATATGTGCTTACGAGCGAACATAATATTTTGTTGGATATAGCACGAGTACATCGTCATGATTCCCGACTCGATGAAAAACGGCTTACACGAAGTTCTTGGAGAAGCTCTGTAAAGACTGCGTAAAGCCCTTTTCTGAAGGATAAGAATCCTCTTCGAATTTGCTGCCATTCCCCAAAACATTAGACCATATGTCATCAAAGAATGAAAATAAGCAAAATATACAGATTTAGCAGCCTCAAAGCCGCATAAATTTCTAATCTTTTTTAATGCGTAACCAGCCCTACACAGCTTTTTACTAAGCTCTTCTAAGTGATCGGACCATTGCAATTTTTGGTCGATCTGCAAACCTAGAAATTTAGTAGAAGAGACATTTTCCAATTCGTCTGTTCCAAAGAATAAGGTTATATTATTAGAGTCGGAAGGCCGTAAAAAAAACACACTGTTTTAGATTTTGAAACATTCAAAGAGAGTTTATTAACTTGGAACCAGACAGCAAGTCTCTTTATCGTTTCATTAATCCTTATTTCAAGCTCGTCTCTATTTTTATCGCTAAAAAGAAGGGATATGTCATCGGCAAATAGGATAATCTCGTCATCCACTGACCTAACGCAATCAGGGATGTCGTTTATATAAACCAGAAAAAGAAAGGGGCCAAGTATAGAGCCTTGAGGGATACCTTTGGAGATACTTTGTGGGGTACTTTTGTTACTTCCCACTTGCGTAATCTGGGTACGACCTTGTAAGTAGGACTGTATGAGCGCTAGTTCCCTATTCCTAATCCCATAGTGTTCTAGTTTCTCTAGTAGAACTGAATGTTCTACACAATCAAAAGTCTTAGAAGAGATGACAGAAAATGCCAACTGTTTTTTTGCTATTGGCTCGAGTCCGAATTCCACATCCAAAGACATTGTAACTCAAAACTATACCACTTATTTGTTTTCCACTAATTTTCTGGTAGCGTTGGTGGTATGGCTGTATTGCGGCGCACTGTGTATAGCGCTCTACATACGCCCATACGATATCATATCTCGAAAAAAAATAACAATATTAAAACAAAGGGATTTTTAAATCATAGCTTTTGTTATTTAAATATTATTAACATAAATATGTTAATTTTTAATTTGGTATACAGGCTTCAGTACATAATAATTACAAACTATAATGTTCATATAGACTAATAGATGGAATTCTATCTTTCTGTATTATTTTTTTGTGAAATAATTAGCCTATAGAAAAATGCAATAGATGGCACTAGTCATTGAATGTTGTTATTGTTATCACAGGTTGAATTATGGAATTTTTGTAATCAATCTGTCCTTTCAAAAAAATGAATTCTCAATGGTTTTATTCATGGCAAAATAAATAGCTATTTGAGTCGCCGAACAATGTTATCAGCGCCACCTGCATGTCGCCAGCGTCAAAGGGTTGCCAAAACGTCCTATGGCATTGACCATTAAGGCTTAAGTAAGTATTTTTATCATTGGTTGAATTATTGAATTTTTATAATCAATCTGTCCTTTATTAAAAAAAACATTCATTATCAATGGTTTCATTCATGTCCAAATAAATAGGTATTTATTTCGCCGGACAATGCTATTAGCGCCACCTGCATATCGCCAGGATAGAAAGGTTGCCAAAACTTTCTATGGAATTGAGATAATGGGGCTAATGGGTCCTGTTAGAGTTGGCCACGAGGACCCATTCGTTAAGTGTCGGTCACATTCACGAGTCAACACCCATCCGGCGGCCTCCTCGCAGAAGTGAGAGCTAAGGTAGGACGCTGGCTTGCGGGCCAGTCTCCCCTAGGAGTCAACCTTCTGGCGCTCCTGGACGGTTTGCGTACAGTGCGGCGTCAGCCAATCGATTGTGCTATCCGACTAACAGGCAGGGGAGTCTGGGAACAGTAATGTTTCCTATAGAGCGGGGTTGGATGTTAACCTTATGGCAACTGCTCTTGAAACGACTATTCGGCCACCCGGTCCCGAGTGAATAAGCCGGGCAAAGGATGCCGTGGTACGCGTCAAAATGTATATATCCGTCTTCATCTGGAAAATGAATTTTGCGTATTCACGACCCCCTCGTCTGTTGGTAAAATGTTAAGTAAAATGTGGAATGTTTATTTCTAAATATTTTTTTTTGGGATTACGAGATTTTTAATCATGGATGATTAACCTAAATGTAAAACTAAGTTGAAGGCAATCTACTTCATTTCTTGATTTAGGCACTTGTTACTGATTGCAAGCGTCGTTTATAATAAACCTTCGGACTTGTGGTATGATGGACCGTTGCCATTTTTGTAAATAAATTGATTGTGGAGTTAGTGGAGAGTATTTATTGCAAAACACTGCCGATACTTATTAATATACAATCTAAATAATTATTTGTAATAATATTTGTATGTCGAAGTATCTATAATTATAGATATAATTATACTATATATAATTATACTATAATTATAGATACTTCGACATACTTATAGATACTTTGTAAAAGATTAAAGGGTTATGGTTATAATGGCCTCGCATTGAATTGGTTTTCCGATTATTTAAAAAATAGAACACAAACTGTTAACCTCAACGGTGTTCGAAGTGTATCCCTGCCACTAACTTTTGACGTTCCTCAAGGTAATGTGCTCGGACCAATACTGTTCACTATGTACATAAATCCACTTTGCGAGCTTGGTTTTGGTAAAACAATAGCGTATGCTGATGACACGGTGTTAGTAATTTCCGGTTCTAGTTGGGAAAACGTATATATAATCATACTAATATCGCGATAGCTTCAATTAAAACCTGGTTAGACCTAAACCTACTTACGTTAAATGTTGGCAAAACAAAATACATCCCATTTAGCATCGATGTAAGAGGCCAGCCGGATGATCACCATCATCTTATCATTCACGACTGCAAGAGAGATGCCACGTGTCGTTGTCAGCCAATCGGACCAGTCGGAGAGATAAAATATCTCGGAATAATTACATACCGAATGTCTAGTGAAAAGACTAAGGAAATTGATTTATATATTTATTCAATTGCGAGATATTCTAGGCCTGCCATATTTAAAAACAATATATTACGCTATATGCCAATCCATAATGACATACGTTATACTTAGATGGGGAGCTTGCGGAAAAACCCTCCTCCAGAAAGTGAACGTTGTCCAAAAGGCAATAAATTAGAATCATGTTAAGGAAGCCTAGGCGTTACCGTTCTGACGACCTGTATGTTGAGGAACAATTGCTTGATTCGAGGCAGTTGTATTGCCCGAAATCAATACTTCGTCTTAAAAACAACAATGAAGACGAATATTGTGTTTCTCCGGAAAACAGGGAGAGATTAGGTCGTTATAAGGGAAACTTTAAAGTGCCGAAACGTCTAACGTCTTTTGGACAACGTCATTACAGCTTTCTTGCTCCAAGAATGGTTAATATCATGAGTAAAGAGAACATATTAGAAATTAGCATCAACCAACAAAAATATCACGTTACATTATGGTTAATAAACCTTGGTAGGAGAGGGACGGAGAAAACATTCATTACAATTATAAAATAAATAAATATATTTATTTTCTATATATTTTATATACCTATTTTTACTAATTGTTATATATTATTAGTCATTATTATAAATGATTATTTATTATTGCTATTATATATTACTATTATTATTATATATTATTATTTAGTTATTACTTGTTTATAGTTCTATTATTATTTTGGTATAGTGAGAATTTCATTTTAACTTGATTTGATTCAAATTTTTTATTTTTATTTTGGAAGTTATGTAGTTTATAATCATTTGTATTGGTGTTCTCCTTAGAACAGGCTCTGCCTAGTTAGGAGCAACACAAGCTATGTTAAGTGCTAACGGTGTAATTTTTTTGTGGACCAATAAATAAATAAATAAATAAATACAATAGGACAATGTTTTTATGAATGTCAAAAAAAATATCAGATAAGCTCATAATCCCAAAAGTCTGATAGTGGGACTAGATAAGAAGAAAATGAAATTGTTATCAGTAATATTAGTAAATTAAGATACCTAATCAGTTATTTCATAAAAAATAACCCCAATTCATAAAATTTCCCAATTTCATAAAATAATCACATTTTACATATCTTAGATATCAGATTACCTATACCTTATCGCTGCACATTTTGCTACGCGCCTCGATTATAATGGTTAATGATTTAAGGAGCGACTCGCGAGAGTGCTGTGTGATATTCGAATAATAGCCATTATGTCACGGATAACGTGTATATTTTTAGGGAACCGCTAAGGTCCCAGGGCGCCAATCCGTGATATCTAGTGAACTGGAAGAACACGCACAAAATGCTGAACACTCGCCTCCGCCTAGCGGTTGGTTCAGATTATGGGAAGAGGAACGTCGCTTACGGGGCCGCGCTAGCTCGAGTCGCATATGGGATCAACAGGGGGTGATTTTATCCCGTCTTAGAAGCGTCGTCCTCGGAAGTCGGGGCCGTCTGTGAAGCAGACGGGCGGTCAAGTTTAAATTGGATATAATTCAATATAAATCGAATATTGGACTCGAATTGTTTGACTATGGATACCTAATACTAATTCCGAAATTTTCTATGTCGGTTATGGCAGACTATATTTAATATATTTAATTATGGCAGAATGTTTTGTGGTTTAAATTCGGCGCGTGCTTGCGCGCGGCACGGACTCGATTTTGCGGGAAGCAGATTTCAATGAAACGACGCCAGCGCCCTCTATCCTCGGACACGTCGCACCGGCGACGGCCCCTCCTTCGCCCTACGCCTACAGGTGGCGTTGGCGTTCGCGTTCTCGCCGGTGGCGGCGGCTGCCCTACCTACTGATAAGAATCCGGGTTTGAAATCGTTTGCCGGCCGAATTAATACACTTTATAAATGATCTGAATTTATGAATGGCAAGTTAAATTGAAATTTTATCTTTATGATTGTATGATGATTTTAGTATTTATTTATTTTTATTATTTAATTTAATTTTAATGTTTGATGCGTAAAAAATGAATATTGTAAAAAATCTCGTAATGCCACGGTTCGGTTTCCATTGAACCGTTCGCTAAACGATTGATAAAAGAAAATTGAAGAAAATGCCTAAAGAATCGAATTTATGAATTTTGAATATGGCCCTCTCGGAGCGGACGGCTCACTTTTTTTGAACATAAAAAAATATGGTTTTAACCCTGTTTTTTACCTTTCCTCTCTCTCTCTGAATGACCTGCACACCTTGCTGCTCCGGATTCGAATTATTTCGAATCCTCTTGGGATTTTATTGAAGTACCAAATTTAATCCTTTACCAATAAATGAAACCGAATTCCTTTCAATGGAGTTTTTTATTACAAAGAAAATATATTTGACGACAGTGACGGTACATGTGAATTTCTCGTACATAAGTTCGCTGGATATTTCTTAATACATTTTATTTTATGCGCATTTTGAGGCCGAATAAAGTTTCAAAGGGTTTCCGAATTTTCTATCGAGCTCCTATGACGTTCCTAATTGAAGTCTAGGATTTTAGACTTTTGGGGTCGGGTAGGCGTTAAAGTCTGGAAGTGTGTCGGTATGGAATGCGGGTATCTCATTCGGTTTTACCGTAGTTTTTCTAGAGGAACATCGGGTTTATTTAACGGGTACGACTTCGTCTGAAAATGATTTGGTATGATGTTTTAGGATTTTCGGAGATGGGGATCTTGATTTTTATATTAGATAATGGTGCAAGAAATTGATAAAGTTTTTGGAGTGCGGATATTTAGATCTTTTTATTTTAGATAAAGATTTTAAGGAATGATATAATATTGGGGACCTGATATTTTGGACGTTTTTATATTAGTTGAAGATTTGAGAAAAGAATATATTTTTGAGACCTGATATTTCGTACGTTTTTATATTGGATAAAGATTTGAAAAAAGGAATATAGATTTTGAGACCTGATATTTTGTACTTTTTACTTTAGATAAATATTCGAAAAGAGAAATAGTTTTGGAGAACTGATATTTTGTACTTTTTATATTACATAAAGATTCGAAGAAAGAATAGTTTTGGAGACCTGATATTTTGTACCTTTTATATTACATAAAGGTTCGAAGAAAGAATAGTTTTGGAGACCTGATATCGGGAAGATTGCATTCTGTAAATAACGGGTATTTGATTTAAGAGTGCTTATAAGATAAGTTACACGCGGGTAGCACATTCTATAATAAAATCTAGGGAAAAAGGGAACTTCGCACGTTTGTTCGGCGGTCACGCCGACTATGCCTCTAAATCTATTACTATGGGTTGTACCTTATAATTACTTTAATCTATCCCTGGCCTAACGGCGATATTACAATACCTCGCGGGTGAAGCGACGCGGGTTCTTGCGTCGACTTCGCAATAATTCTTATGATAGATTAATTTAAAAAAGAAAAAAAACTTGTAAAGAAAACGAGAAGTTAGAAAGCAAGAAGAGAGATGTCTAATCGGTACAGTGAATTACTTGCCTGTAGGGTTGAGGAAATCCTCGATGGCCTGCCCAGGTGCTTGCACTGAATTTATAATAGTTCTTATATTGACTCTACGACTTGTTCTAACAATGCAGGGTAAGAAATGGCGTGGCACGCCACGCTGGATGGCGGGCGTGCCCTCTCCCAGAAATCGTCCGCTCTCCTCGGGGTCTGGTAGCCGAAAAAAAAGAATATTACCCGCAATGGTAATATTAATTTAAATCTTTCCGATTGCGGATGAGCTAAATAGTGATGTCAAAAGGCGAGATGTCGATTGCACGACAAAGTTAAATTAAAGGGATTTGTTTATTGAATTGAATATTTTTATATGTACTAAGTTATATTACTATACTTTCTAAGTATAACGTAATGCAGTAGCATTACAATGTACATCTATACTAATATTATAAAGAGGTAATGTGTGTAATTTTGTAAGTTTGTATGTAGGGGATAATCTCCAAAACTACTTCTCTGTTCTGAAAAATTCTTTTACAAATAGAAAGCTAGGTTATCGAGTAATGCTTTATTTTAATAGGCTAGATTTTATAGTGATAAATAATAGTTTTCAATACGAAATCACGATATTTGTAAATCAAGACGGAGATAATGAGCTGGTGATGTGCTATATCGGTGTGCGCTGACGAAACGGATTGGTATATATAAAAACTATATAGAACAAAGACGTCGGCCTCCAAGATATATATAAAAAAGTTCGCAACAGCATATATTTATATAACTTTTATATTTAAGCTACAATAACTGATTTTATGCATGAAAAGAATAAGTGGCGCCCTCTGTTAGAATTTTCGTGTACCACTACGATGAATTCCATTGAGAGCTTTGCGCACGCTACACTAGATGGCGCTACAAGTCAGCCGCGCCCCTCGTAAGCAATAAAAGCAATTGTCAGAAGACATACTTGTATTAAACAACGCCTTCCATGGGAGCGAAGCCGCGGGCAATATTTTCTGGGATCGTAGCTATATTATTAAAAAAAGATCGAACTACATACTCTGTTTTAAAATTGCCTTTTATATTACCAATGTATGGAATCCAATATGCAACATTTCAAAGAAAAACAAGCTGGCCGAAGTATTATGTAAATAAAAATAATAAAATGGGACGAAAGCACTACGGCATATAAAAGAGGTAATGAAGCATGAAATAGAAATCTACAGGATGTAATAAACAACAATAATTTGATGAGTGGTTTAATAGTATTACTATTATAGCTGGAGACATTCGCCAAACTTTACCAGTCAAACTTATCATTGAACTTTGCCATAAGAACGCGCGCTGATGAAATTAAAGGATGCCTTAAAACGTCTCATTTACGGCCTTTTATAAAAATCATAAATGTAACTGAATACATAAGAGTGCATCTGAGACGAGATGTCTTAAATTATTGCACTTTATATCTAAAGGTAGCGTTAAAAAGAGCAAATAAACCGAAGCCGCGGGTAACAGCTATTATTATTATAAAACCGAACGATGAAAGATAGGGAATCTACTATGAAATATTGTTCCCATTTGTGATTGTTAGTCAAAAATATACCGGAAGGTCATTGCAGTTAACATAATAATGTATTACCGGGGAGCATGATGAAATATAATATCGGGAAAAAAAATTGTTGTTGATATTTGCGAGACAGCCTATGTGAACAATGATCACTCTGATGGTTGTCATCTGCAGTAAAGCTGTCATCTGCAGCTCAGATATAAAAGTACAGATAGCACTCGCAAAATGCATTGAATAGGGTATATTAAATCATTTTTTTATTCCTGTTAAATCGGATTTCCGCATCGACAATTTTTCCGTGTAAATTGCCATGACAAGTGTTTTCAGGAAAATACTAGTAGGTAATAAAATGCTGTGTCAGACAATAACGGGACAAATTAATAACATTAGTCAAATAATTTTAACTAGCTGGGTAGATTTTGGGATGCTAATTTGGGATGTTAATTTACGTGCGATGCATTCTTTTTGAGCTCTACAACTACATGCTCAGGTCACACGTATTGCATTTATTGCACTGCACTGCACACCAATGCACTGAAACCAAAAAAGGGATAGGCATATTTTATACCTGTGAGAATGACGGAGAGAGGTTGAGTTTACGCGTGACTGTAATGATTCTCGTCGAAGCCAGCCGTTTAACGGTACAGTCAGACGATTACATAACTAATAGATTCGTTTAGTGTTAAGTTGAATTGGGCTGTGATAATTTTTCAGTATATACGTGATTGTCTCAGCGGCCCGTCGTTTCGCGGTACAATCAGAAGAGTAACAAATAAATACGTTTTGTGTTGTATTTTGTCTTCGTGTTCTGTGTTGTGATCGTGCGTTCGACTGTGCTGAATCCCAGGAGGTACAGTAGGTAAATAACTTTATTTTCTATTATTTCTTGTCGTGATCGTCGTTTAATATGCCGTTAAAAACAAAATTGGGAAATAAGACGCTGAAATCCCAGACAAGGGAATTAATATCAAATATTTACCATTTCATGAAAAATGAAGCGAAATTCGGAATAACAATTGAATTGCAAGCGGTCTTAAAAAGGCTTTCTGCTGCTAGTAAAATATCTATCGCGTCAATAAAAAGAGTTTTAGCCGAAAAGAAAAAAATATTAGATTCTGACCAGCCGATGTCATTTTCTGCGCCAGGGAAAAAAAAGAATAACTGTCGTAAACCAAAGACGGGTTTGGATGATTTTGATAAAACGGCAATACGGCGGATTGTTTTAAACTTTCATTTAACAGATAATGTAATCCCAACTTTGAAAACTCTCCACCAGAAAGTTGTTCGTGATACTAATTTCAACGGAAGCCGGTGTAGCTTGGGAAGAATTTTAAGGGAAATTGGATTTAGATCGTCATGTTATCGATATAGAAAACAAATATAGGCTAACCGAACCGGTGTTAGATAGAATTTTAGACAATCTATCATTTGTAGTAAATACGGGAAGTAGTGATGAAGAAATGAACGCAGTTAATTTAGATGAAAGTAGATCTGAAAACAGTGACAGTGATTTAGAAGGAATATATCCACTTCAATGAATAATACTATGTGTCTTACCGTGTACTGTAAAATTGAGGCACATATAATTATAATAATAGTTTGGACAGTGAAAGGTGATCGTATTGTGTTGTAAGCAGAGTCTATAAAAGTATTGTGTTTGAGATGTACTGTTATAATTGAGGCTCCTAATATAAAAGTGGTAATAGTTTGGAAAGTGAAACATGATTGTTTTGTGTTTTTGTGTCACAATCCTAATGTTATTTTCCACATAATTATATATCACACCGTATTATAAACCAAACTAATTATCGATATTACATCATGGACGGTTATGCATGTAATGCATGTGTTAATCGCTAATGAACTTATAATACAGTCATTCTCTAAAACAATACTGTTAGGATGGCTAGTCGATTTTGTACGTCGAAATTAAGTTTTTTTTATTTTGTATTCATCACTTCAATATTTATTTATTTTTTTATTTTATTTGATTAAAAAAATTACACCGTTTGTAGTAACAAATGGTTGCGTCGCTCCTAACTAGGCATAGCCGATCTATTTTGAATATTTATATTTTATTGTGAAATTACTTGTTTTCTGCCTGCCTTTTTTCTTTCTGTTTCATGTCTTCAATTCACGGGGACATCGATGAAGTAAATACATGGACCGGGGACATGAAATATTTTTGAATTATTGATTATATATAAATTATGGACAATAATAGTACCAAAAAAGTGGTCACTGGTTTTCTTTGGCGGTTCTTTCCAGTGGAATCTTACTTGTAGAACTCGCCGGAAAAAATAGGAAAAAGTACAATTACTGTCTTTTGACGTTCAGTATGTGTATATTATGTATTTACATTGAATAAAAATATTTGAAATTGAATTTGAATTTGTTAATTAGACTATAAAAGCCAATTTTAAATTTTCAATACATCATCACGATATCAAATATTCTGTCGTTGGCTGTACATGCCTTGGTTTTAAGGAAGACGGCGAAGTCCGTTACATATAGCGGCTCTAGTCTAGCACGAGGCCATTTGATTTTCTTTCTCATGTGCAGTTTTGACGAGGTTGTGTTTAATCTGTGTAAGCATTTTTGAGACTGTGGTCGAGAGCTCAAAAAGAATGCATCGCACAGTAACATTAGTTTTTGTCTATCACATCATATGTAAATGTATTTCCTAGAATTGGTAAAAGAACAATTCTTTGTTATAGGTTTTTTGTCTATGACATTTAAATTAACATTATGAACATGTCCATTTTACTGTAGATGTTTCTGAATTATAAATTAATTAAATAAATAGATAAAATAAACAAAAATATAACTCTTTCATATATTATGGCTTAATTAAATACGTATGTAGTAATTGTATATTGATAACTATTAATAATAATAATAAACTCTTTACTTGCACTCAAAAATATATAGAATACAAACAGACGAGCTTATTATCACATGGCAATATCATACAACTAACCTAATTACAGTGGTACATGCGCGCGTTTTGGAAATGTTGGAAACTAATGATTATATTGAAAAATGTTGGTTCTATATTTCGGTGTAAACCGTTGTCAAGATAGATGACATTTCTGAAATCGAACAATTCCTTGAAAATTTAAATTCAAGAAATCGAACAAAAAGAAATGATTAATAATATTTTACACGATCCAGTTAAAGTATATCATAACCGACCGTGTAAAATATTATTTTTTAATGAATGATTATAAATAAAAAATAAAAAGCAGTTGATGAATATTAAACCTGATTGAACAAACCACATTAATTTTGTCTATTGAGACCGGAACTTTTGTAAGCGCCTAAAATATAAATAAAAGCCATTTCTGAAGATTTGACATTCCTTTCTTTTGCATTATCACCAAGGCACTTGATTATTTGAACTTTAAAACATTGATCAAAAGTTAAATTATGTGCCCTGGCATGCAAAGTTATTGGGAGCAGGCTTTTTTATTCCTACACTGGCCCTATGATTATTTAGTCTAATATAAATTGGTGTGGTTGTTTCGCCGATATAAAAAGCACTGCAAGTTTTACACAGAAGCTGATACACTATATTTTTTGAATAACAACTGCAATGAAAGGGAACCCTGTAATTATTAGTAGTATTTAGACTGGAAAAAAATGGACTTTGATCTAGCAGAGGACAAGTTTTACAACGTGGACGACCACAAGGTTGAAGACCCAAGTTATTATTACCAACAAAGAAATTTTGTTTATTTTTTGTTTTGTTTAATATTGATCTAATATTAGGTGGTCTGCGAAAAGATAAAATTGGTGGTAAATCTAAGAGATCTTTAGTGGACGCATCATTAGAAATAATAGGAAATAAATCAGCCTATATATGTCGCAGTTTCTTGGCTCCAGGAAAATAAGTGGTGCTGAGAAATATTCTATTTAAATTTGATGATATTTTGGGGTTAGGTGTTTATTTTACTTCAGAATTTAGAATATGTTTATCTAATAGAGGAGCATGATAATTTATTTCCAGAAGGATCATTAGTTTTTAGATAATCATTAGTTTTTAGATACACTAATCGCCTATTCCGTTCCAGCATAGATTCTTAAATTTCACTTTGTTGTATTACCACTGTATGAAGCAGGAAGAAGTCCGGTTGGCCAGACTTCTAATACCATAGCAGGGATTATAACCAACACTGAAAGAAAAGAAGAAAAAAAGGCGTGGAGTCGCTCCTGGTCTACACAGACCAGATAAGTCTCCTTTCATTTATTTTATACGTTAATGTATTTAGTAATAATAGATAATTTCAATTTGAAAATAATAATTTACACTTATGCTAATCAAATATTAAAATATTACCTAATTTTACTTATGTTGCAATCACATCCATAATGGTTACATCAAATTAATTACCATTCACTTAAAACAGCTAAATTCACGGGACATATGGAATTTCTTTCAAAATGTTTAAAAAACAATATTTGTCCAAAAGGGTTATTACCAAAATTTCTTGTCGCAGCAATTAGTCCTGAGATTCAATATGATTTTAGCGCAATGGGCTTAAGGTATTCAATTGAAATTACGTCTGTTTTGCAAAATGTATATCAGGTTTTGGTCGACAAACATTTAAATTCTCTGTGGTGTCTCTGTTAACATGATAACATCACATTCACCATTCTTGTTTCAAGAAGCTCATAAAATAGTAAACAATTCTGTAACAATTTTACATAATCTTAGATTAAAACACGATAAAAAGTTCCTTAATTTATTAAGGAAGTTTCATAAAATTTACAATATACATAGTAACAATGCGCTAAACATATTGGATCAAATTTCAATGTCAAATTACAGTCGTTCCAATAATAACAAAGCAAGGAATTTAAATTCACTCCAAAATGTTATCCCAACAGTTTCCCAAGAAAGTACACTTTTCTTACCGATGCACACCCCAATTGCTAACAATATATTACCATTAGTATCATATAACGTACCGATGCATGCTACGTCAGCAAACCAAATTAATAACAATATAATACCACCAGTATCAGATACAAATAATATACAAGTTCCATTTGCTAGAGAAAAAAATGCTGTCAAAACTTATCATCCAAAGTAATTAACCACAATGAATATTTAGTATTATCTAAAGGTCTAAACTTCACACCGACTCAAAACGTGAACCATTTTAGTTTTGATAATTATATTGATAAATTTTGTCGTAATTTAAGATGGCGTGAATTTTGGCATTCAAATCAAAATAATAACAATAATAATAATAATACTAAATAACACAATGCACTAACTCAATTTCGTCCATACTCTAATAAAGAACCCCCTACACTACCAAAAAATCATCCGGTAGAAATTTTTATTACTATTTTATTAAACAAAGTAACACAACTTTCTAAATAACCTCAAACCAACATCAAACTTATCAGTGGATGAACGTGCAGCTCTAGACAGTCTTAGCCAGGATACCAGCATCGTCTTTTTGTCGGCTGATAAAGGTTCCACTACTGTCATATTTAACAAAACTGACTATGGGAATGAAGGCTTGAGGCAACTTAGGGATGAAACATTCTATAAAAAACTATCCAGGGATCCAAACAAAAAATTGCAGTAAAAATAAAAAAAGGAAAAATTGAACAAAATAAATCAAATGAAAAATTATCAGAAGAAGATGTTAAAACTTTAGTTCCAGATCCTATTCGATCTCAAATTTTTACTTATTACCAAAAATTCACAAGCCCAATAATCCTGGACGACCTATAGTCGCAAGCTTTAACTCTCCGACAGAAAGAATTTCGGCTTTTGTAGATTATTTTTTACAACCATTGATATTTTAAAAAATACTGTAATTCCAAAGTCAGATGACCTATTGTTTGATACTATTGACGCCACATCTCTGTATACTAATATTCCACATAATTTAGGATTGGAAGCCATTTCTCATTTTCTCGACGATAGACCTCATCCTCAAATACCGTCTACAGATTTTCTTTGCAAATTAGCCGAATTTGTCTTGACGTGTAATGCTTTTACTTTTGAAGATGAATTTTATCTTCAAATTAAAGGAACTGCTATGAGCACTCGAATGGCACCTTCGTATGCTACTAACCTTTTAATGGAATTATTAGAGCAAATTTTCTTAAACAGGACTGCGGCACCCAGGGTTGGCTTCCAACGAGGGAACTCCTTAACGACCAACAGCACAGTCGTAAAATTATGTATACGCATTCAATTATGATAGCCCGTTCTAAGTATCATCACGACATGGCTGCTGCACTTATATAAAAAATTGGAGTCGGTTTCTTTCTTGTTACATTTTTGTGTATTATCTAATTGTTCGGATGATAGTTGGAGTTAAAACATTTGTAAGTTTACTTTTATTTTGTTTATTCGATGAGATTGTAAAGGGTTGTAATATTTTGAAAAAAAAAGTTGCTTTTGACTCTCTTTGGTTTTTGTAATCATTTAAATAATATCTAGTCTGCATCATAATGGATTTAAGTCAAGGAATATTTCGCTTTACGATTATTACTTGTTTTTGGTTTGGTCAACAATAAATTTATCCAAACCAAAGCCCACGTCCCATCTTCTTTTTAACCCTTCGATAAGCGGCTTTATAATTTCATGGCAGACCGCGGCAATTTATTGGAATTTCTTGCAATATCGCCGATCGAAAAAAATACTATAACTATGGAGCTACTAATGCAATCGTAAATATAATAACTGTACAATAAAGATGTTAAAATTCTGAATATAAAATATAGAAATCTTATTTGTAAAACAATTACATAATTATGAATAAATATGAGAAAATCGAAAAAGTGAAAAAAACTCGGCATTTCTAACTTGTACTTGTCTTAAGGAAAAATACTGAACCCTATTTAGAAATTATAAATACTTTCGTGATCTTTATTAGATTTTCTATGGAAGGTAATATTTCGTTTTGCTTATTTACATACAAAAATATTTAGATATCTGAAAACCAATAACATTTTTGATGATTTCTCGAAAAATAAAATTATGATGTTTGACAATGGAATTTTACCAGAAATATTCACGAAATGACGCGCGCAATTATTCTAGCGTCCGTCTATGTATCTAGGGTAGTAATGAGATATTTGGTATGGATTTTAGAATGCGTTCCAATTAGAAAATAATTTTACTATGCCCTCCGGGAGCAAGCCGCTAATATTGGTCGTTAAGTAGACAACGGTGTTCTGATGTGCAACCAAATTTGGTCGATAGGTAGCCGAAAGGTTCCTTATTTGTATAAAAATATCTTAATAGAATTTTTTGGTCGACGAATCCTTTACAGGGATTTTTGTGCAAATTACTTCATAAACATTATATTACTCTCTTTACATTACATTACTCTATTACATTATAATACTTTACATTACTCTATTACATTATAATACTAATATTATTAATACTACATGAATAATTGTATTATATGTGTATATCGACGGTGGAAAGGAAAAAAATACTAAGCGACACTTTAGGCGATATTGAGTTATATACATCACTAGAATCAAAAAAAAACCTGGGTAAAATATAGTCACCATATTAGAAACGCTAATGCGGTCCTACCTTTTTGACAGGTGCCCGGTAAAACGATGTCTATTTTAGAATGCCATTGTTCGGAGTGAACGTAAAGTGCCTGCTTTGATTTCTATGTTTCTGTGTGACGTTTTCGAAGAAAATGATGCCTAATGCATATTTACTTCTTCAGAGACGACGTAATACTACATTGCAATGGTAGGGGCGTATAATTTTGGTATTTCAAAGTAAAATTTCCGACATGTCCTATATAGTTTTTTCAGAGCTGCTGCAAAAGTGCTGCAAAGCTGATTATCGGATCGGATTGAATTAGCATGCACATACAAGCACTCACAAGCACATTCGCACTACAGATACTCACACACACATACATACACGCACACACACATGCAAACACACACACACACACACCCACACATACACGCTCCGTATCACACAAACACACACCAACATCCATACACTCGCACATAGCGATTTTAACTGTTAATTTTAAACTCTGTTTGAGTTTCTTTGTATTGTATTGTTTAGCATATTTTGTAATCCTTATATAGCAAATAATTTAAAACATCATTGGCTTTACTACTGTTATATATTATGCTTATACGTTATTTTTTATGCTGTATGTTTTTAACAAAAATAAAATAAAAAATATAATAAAAACATACGGAATTTCGTCACATTACTCCAACCGTTTCGATGTGCCTGCTGTAGCATTCGTTTATTGTATAGGCTGTCGAAAAAAACAGCGCACGTTTTTGACAGCCTCCACGATGATTTGTTTTTATTTTCGTTGTTTTGCGGTGCCATGTCAAAAACAAAGATTTTAAAACGAAAACACGATACAAGAAACGGCCATCACGACGTTAGTAAACAATTGCCCTGTGTCCTGTATTTTTTTTAAAGTGTCTAACAATCATATGTATGATTCGCCAGCATTATTTAATCATAAATACCTGCTAATTAAAGCAATAATTTAAAATTACTATACAATTAGAATAAAGTATGAAACAAAATTGCAAAATACATCAAAGGAAAGTTTGCGATATTTTTATAATAAATTACTTCTCTTCAGTGGGAAATAAAAATCCAACACATTTTATTTGTAGTTTTATTATTATTTCCTAGTTATCGATACTATTGTACACATAGAGGGCTTGATTGCGTTTCTTCGTGAACTAAAATCGGAAATTTGTTCATATAGACGAGACATGGTAATACGCTAGAGTAGAATGGGAAATGAACGGTTGTCACATTTTCGCAATAAACTATCCACCAAATTTAAAGTATCTGAATCTAACACCGCACGAAATGTGTTCAAATTTATTCGGACGAGTATAAGTTCGACAGGTAGTTTTTATCGGCGATCGTGCCTTTCATATTCCGCTCTAACGAATTGCTCTATCTCGTTCGATTGACCTAATTTCAGTTTTAATTCACAAAGAAACGCAATCGGGTCCATATTGTACACATGCGTTAAATCAGGAAACAAGATACCACGCCAATTTTTATCGATAATCTCAGTTTAGGCAATGATTTCGCAGCACTATCTGAGTTGCACACACGCACATTACACGCACACTAGTGTATTTTTATTTTAGTCTCGCCCTACAAACTCTATTGCCAATCTAACGTTAGTATAATAAATCTATGATCACGACTAAGTTCAAGCTGGCCGTTTGACTTTTGAAGCGTGGGTTCGGCGCGGAAGCGTCCTTAATTTTCATAGACAAACACAATGTCAAGCATATAAGTTCACCTTCCCAAATTGAGAGAAACGTAATCGCAATAATTTTAGTGTATGCACTTGTTCTGGTGGTTAGTTTTAGGCCGCCCTTATTTTAATATGGAAACAAGCGCAATCGGCCCAATTATGTCTAATATGGTGACTTTCCTTTTATATCAGTACGGCATTGCACTGTAGATGGCGCTAATAGGAGCTAATGCTGAGTTGGCCACGAAGACCCATTTTGTTCAGGGTTGGTCACACTTACGGGTCAACACCCATCCGGCAGCCTCCACGCATGAAGCGCGAGCCCGGGTAGGACTCTAGCCTGCGGTCCGGTTTCCCCCAGGAGTCAATCTTTTGGCGCTTCTGGACGGTTTTCGCACCCTGCGGCGTCAGCCAATCGATTGTGCATTCTGACTGATAGTCGGGGGAGTCTAGAAACAGTACTGTCTCTTATAGAGCGGGGGTAGTTGTTTCACCTTACGGAGCCTGCTCTTGAAATGGTCAAGAGGCTACCCGATTCCGGGTAGCAGCCGGATAAAGGGCGCCGTGGTCCGCGATAGATTCGGCAAACGCCGTATCACCGCTTCGTAAGGGAGAGGACTGCGCAAGCGCCCTCGAACCCGTAACCATTCGGGAGACCGGAGTAATCTGGTTGCAACTGGTAGTAAGGGCGCTAGTGTCGGCCCGCAGGGTGATAGCCACTTACCTGGCTATCTCGCGGTAAGGCGTTGGTCTTTAACGGGCATGTACTGGAACTTGACGGTGGACTGTTTTGTCCACAAGTCTTCTGCGCTCAATTTACGGGAGACAGATCGATGAAATTTCGTTAAAACTTCCTGAGGTGACGGGTTTGCCCGACGTTGTTTTTCCAATTTTGTTTTGATACTTCCTATTGTGTGATTATTTTTTGTATAAAGTGCTTGATGACTATTAATATTCTTATAATAATTATCTATTTTATATGTACTTATGTACTGGATTCAGCTCTATTTTTTTATTTATTTTATTTGTCTGCCGTGTAAAGCCGACTTTAGTCAACGCTATTGTCGAATTAATATTTATGCTTTAATAATTTTATATCTACGTATAAACTCACTAATTCTAATATGCGATAATTAGCTATAATTCATAATTTTTGCTTTTATTGTATATTCTAAATGAATAAATTGAATAGTGAATACTGAATAACTATCTTTGCGCAGTGGTGGTACAAAGGTGATAATAGTAAAGCATATTTAGAGTAAATCTCAGATCGCTCACACGTTTTAATTAATTGTAATTAATTTAGGGCCTACATAAAAATTGCCGCTAAGCCCAACGCTAGAGTATTAACCAGTCAATTTATTGAAATTAAAATAAAATACACTTATAGCTTACATTGTAGGAGTAATCGCGCCCGAGAGTTTTCGAAATCAATTTAAAGCCCTAATATCCAATGCAACGAGGCATGAGCAAATTGTTAATTGGTTCCTTATGAATGGATTCGCTTAGAAACTTTTTTTAATTAATGCTTTTTTTTTTTTTTTAATTCATAAAACCAAAATTCTTCAGATATAGTCGTTTCCATGTATCATGTCACCTTAATTAAGGTTATTGCAGCGCAATAAGCTCGCCGATTTGTGTATTCAAAAGCATTTTATAAAATAAAACCGACGATGGCATTAAAAAACCTCTTTCAAGTTATGGCAATATATTTAATTAGTAAAGGCTCTGATTTATTAGTCATCGCGATGCTGTTCGATGAAGTCCCTGAAGTATCCAACGCGCGCGTAAACTCCCGGACGGTGGGCGAGAGCGCACTGGTCACCCCAGGATACCACTCCGACCTGAACCTTCCTGGTGGTCATCTGCACGAGGTCCACCTCGTCAATGCAAAGGGGACCGCCGGAGTCTCCCTGGCAAGCATCTACTCCGCCAACTCCGACCAGACCGGCGCAGACCATATCTTCGTGGATGTCAAGCCGATAATTCTTCTTGTAGAAGAGCCTCGAGGCGACGCTGTTCATTTTCGAAAGACATACTGAAACAAGGTGATATAATTATAAAAACTTATTAACATCTATTACAAATATTTATATATATATACAAATATCTATTTAAAAAAGCTCTATCATGAAATAATACAATCACAAAATAAAAATACAGTAAAAGAAAATAAATAGCTAACAAAAAATGAAAAATTGAAATCATCTTTTACCTTTGACTTATGTAGTCGGTGACTCCGATCTCACGAACCGGGTTGACGCCAAAACTCCGAAATGTGCGCCCGCGTCACCGTCGCTGGATGGACTGAGGGTGGGGGTGTGCCCAATGAGGCAGCTACTCGAAATCACAACACAAATCGATTGCTAGTGAGAAAGTTATTCGACTTTTTCGAACCACCCGATCTCACAGACATATACGTCACCAGTGGTGGGTTAAGTTTCAAGAGAGGCAAATAAAAAGAAATATTTATCAGCCAAAATGGTTTTATTGTTTTTCGAAATACTTTCCATGAAGTTGAATACGCTTTTGGATACGTTTTAACGATTTTTCGAAGCACTTTTTCCTCTTAGACTTAAGTAACACAAAACATTCGTTTTGGAAGCCTCAACGGCTACTTCAGGCTTCGAAACACGTTGACCTCGCAATTGTCAAAAGTCACACTAGTTTATTATCTCAACATTACATTATTATCAAAACATCTCATCATCACAATATCTAAACATCAACAGTGACATACATAACATCTTATTATCTCAACAACACACACAACATCACTGACCGCAACATTATAGCTAGAGGTTGCGCGTCAGCTAAACTAATCTAATTAAAAAAACCAAAATTAATTTGCGCAAAAGCACTTTAGTTGTGTAGCTCCTGAACTCCACAATTACTTTCGGGACAAGTTAAAACAATGCAGAAGCTTACGAATAAAAAAAAAGGTAAACTTACTTTGTGGCTGTTTGAGACCGGCAGGGAAAAGGTGGATGAAATTATATCCACATATTCTCGTTTAAAACGACAAGCTATCAATTTACCTAATTTAATATTACAATTAAATATTGCTAATAAATACGGGGAGTTGATAGGCCCTTGATGAGTTAGCCACGTAGACCCATTAGTTCATGGTTGGTGACACTCACGCGTCAACACCCATCCGGCGACCTCCAAGCATAAAGTGCGAGCCTGGGTAGGACTCTGGCCTTGGGGCTAGTTTCCCCTAGGAGTCAATCTTCTGGCGCTCCTGGACGGTCTACGCACCGTGCGGCATAAGCCAATCGATTGTGCATTCTGACTAACATATTGAGATGTTAACCACAACGGGCGAACCCGTCACCGCAGGACGTTTTAACGATTCATCGTTCTATCGACCGTGCAGTGAGCGTAGAAGACTTTGGACATAACAAATCCGATATCTAGCTACGCCCCAACCCGTTAGAGACCAACGCCTTACCGCGAGTAGCCAGGTATGTCACCTGGCGGGCGGCACTCGCGCCCTAACTACCAATTGTGACCAGATTTCTCCGGTCTCTCGATTGGTTCCGAGTTCGAGGTCGCTTGCGCGGTCCTCTCCCTTACGAAGCGGTGAAACGGAGTGCACCGAATCTGTCGCGGACCAAGGCGTCCTTTGCCCGACTCTGAACCGGGATCGGATGGCCAATGGTCATTTCAAGAGCAGTCGCCGTAAGGTAGACAACTAGCCCCGCTCTATAGGAAACAATACAGTTCCCAGACTCCCCCGATTGTTAGTCGGAGAGCACAATCGATTGGCTTGCGCCGCTCGGTGCGCAGACCGTCCAGGAGCGCCAGAGGATTGTTCCCAGGGGAGACTGGTTGACCCAGTGTCCTACCCAGGCTCGCACCCCATGCGTGGAGGCCATCGGATGGGTGTTGACCCGTGAGTGTGTTCGACCCTGAAACAGAATGGGTCTTCGTGGCCAACTCAGCAAGGGCCTATTAGCTCCCATTAGAAAGGTTTTGCAGTGAAATGTTTTTTGCCTTTAGAGCCATCCCGCACAAACTGTATTGGGGGTTTAGAGGATACTGTCGAACCCTTGTTGGCACGAGCCACTGAGAGCGAATTACCTCGCGAATAACAGCAAGTACTTTGTCGTGGCGGTAAGTATACCGTCCTTGATCCAAGACCACCTTGCAGCCAGCTAGAATATGTCTAGCTGTGCAAGGGGAAGGGGTATTGCTACAAAGGGGACATGAACTATCCTTGACATAGCTCTAACGAGCGAGTTTACTGGGGTCTGGAAGTGTATGCTAAAAGGCATTTAAATAAAATTTGAGCATCTCTGGCGTCCAGTCATAAACATTGCTTTCCAGTGCATTGGAAGAGGAATGCAATAGCGTTAGCCATAATATGGCTGTCATA
This sequence comes from Micropterix aruncella, assembly GCA_944548615.1. NCBI lineage: Eukaryota > Metazoa > Arthropoda > Insecta > Lepidoptera > Micropterigidae > Micropterix > Micropterix aruncella. Next base: position 7,147,224 of record OX155972.1, on the reverse strand, counting down.
ATCTCCCCGCATTTGGTGAAATCGTAAATAAGAAAAGGCCATGACAAATGTAAAGTTACATAGTTGTCATAGATCCAAGCCTTACGAGGGCCAGAAATTAGCAATGCATCTATATTTTCCAGGCAACTACTGAAATGATCTATAACATGATCGCCAGAGAGGTCTTTTCCCTGACAGGTAATTTTCCTGCCAAGAAATTTTAAATGGTTATTTAGGTCTACAAGGGAGTTAATAGAGCCCTTATAGACCAATTTTGGGTTATAGGACGTACATTTTGTGTCTATGCGGGCGAGTCTAAGGCAAAAGCATGTGGAAGGCTTCACTTTTATATAGCCTGACCAGACGCAGAACAGCCCCACTTTCTGTAATAGCAGGGAAAGCTGCTTGGGGCTCCTGGTGATAAAAGTTGGGTCGACGGCAAAAGCGAGGCACGACGAGTCTGTTTTAAAAAGGTAACCTTACTTCTTGTCGAACTGGGACAGGCTTTCTAGCAGCATATTGAAAACGATATTGAATATCGTCGGAGAGAAGCAACAACACTGAAACAGTCCAATTGAATATGATATAGAGCGGGTAGTTCATTCTTGCGTTTTGACATGGAACGTCAGACAGTTGTAGTAGGAGGCTACAATATCTCGCACCACAGGTGGGTTGTACCAGCGGAGTGCAAAGTGGAGGAGACTGTGCCGGACTGACCCAAAGGCATTCTCTAGGTCGAGCCAGCATACATTGATTTGGCGGTCGTTCTGTCTCGCATCCTTAATGGCAGCAGCCAAGAGAGAATTGTGCTCGAGGCAGCCTGAGATGCCACGCATGAAGCCTTTTTGTACTGACACTCCAAGGTATTCATTCCGGTGCATGGATTCGCTCATCGTCATGTGGACTATGCCAAAAAAGGTTTTGGCCACAGTATCTGTCAGAGCAATAGGCTGAGCGTCCTTTGGTCCAGTGCAAACTGGAACCTTCGGAATTAAGATGACTGTCGTTAGGCCAAAATTCTGTGGGACTATGGATCCTAAATATTGCAGAAGGCAGGGGCACTTTTTATATACTAAGTAGGGAATACCATCGGGACCCGGAGTAGAGCCCGACGGCTTCATTTTTATTTGATTTTAAATCTCATCTAGAGATGGGGATTGAGAATTCATGACCGTATTAACTGCTGTAACCGTAAAATACTTTGAATTCATGACCGTATAAATCGAGTAGGTGAAATTAATCACATTCTAAAATGATTCGAGAGATAGGTCTGACAATTTTTCATTTGATATAAAAGTATTTTAAAAAATCACTTGTATTATAAAATATAGGTCTTCGCGGTACGAGGGAAAAGTTAGATACTATTGAGCCATATAAATCGACTTGTGAGAATTCTCTCCATTTGCATTTACATACAAATTAAGAAAATCGGTGATGCTAACATTCCGACCGAATAAATACTGCGTCTTAGAAAAGAGCGAACTAGAAAGATAACGAGCAAACTCATAGTGCAACCCATTATTGACTGGTAGATATGCTTCAGTATCTTTTTTATACACACCGTCTTTGCCAATGAGAAATGAAAGTTTACCAAAGTGGTTATTTTTGTTCTTTATAAAATCCTACAAATATCAAAAGACAACCTATCATAGTATTGTTGATATTGTTATTTTTTTTTAATTCAGAGGAAAAAGGAAATCGATAGCATTTATCTAAAATCACTAGCTATTTTGCTGTAAAATGTAATAGATATATTGTATTTCTTTATGAATAAAAGTGTAAATGTCTAACACATCAGATTTTTATCCTGACAGTTATTATTGACAGTTATTATTGATTATTATTGACAGTTATTATTGATATTATTATTGACAGTTATTCTTTAGAAAACCTTACAATAATTATCAAAACGCAAACTACCACAAATAATTTTTGATATTGGTTTTTTTTTATAATTCAGAGAGGAAAAAGGAGTGATAGAACCTCTGCAAGTAGCTTAGCTACAGTTGTAAGACTGACATGTAAAAGATAAACTGCATTATTGTGAATAAAATTGCAATGTCCAAAATATCCTATAAGACAGAGAATCAGAGACGTTAGTGATATTACAACTATATCAATCAAGGTCGAAGTATTCAGTGGTATATATTTATTTACTGGAGCAGTTTGATAAACTAAACCTATTATTAATATAATTTCGCAAGTTAAACGAGTAAAGCAGGGTTTAATGCGGCAATTCTCTCCATTTAAAATTGGGCGTGTCCTTGAATTCAATTATAAATGATTCTTCAGTTAATGATGGTTTGTTACCATGGCTGGACATACTGGAGAATAAATTAATTTGATATATTTATTTATTTCTAGACTACCGACATATATTACAATTAAATCCAGCAATAATCTCTAGATTACATAACGCATAGCTTATCGAAATGGGCCTATTTTATATCGGGGAATGTTCTCTGCGAAATCAACTATGGTATACTTCGCTGATGTTATCGTTTATTGGGCTAAATATCTATGACAAGAATTGGATGACAGGTAAGGCGTCAAAATGTTTACTTTTTAACAACTTTCACATCAGATAAGGACGACATATTCAATTATCCCAAAATATTGCAGTAATTTTCTGATTAATATCCTATTTCAATGTAATGATTTTTTTCATGCCCCGTAATTCACCCTATATATCAGTGGCGGTTCGTTCATACAAGCCGAAAAGACCGGCTTGCCTTTTAAAAATCTTCTTAAAAAGATCGCTAAACTAATAAATGAATTTGCGAGCGCCTATTGCTATCTAGCGAGCACAGATCACTTCACGCGACAAAACAGCTTATGACAGTGCAATAATTGACTGCAATCCCAACGAGTTGAGTTCAGCTAGTCATCTCGCTCGAACACACGGGCTTGCAACGGTCCTTAAAAATCAGTGATCTTCTCATTCTAACCTGTGGCAAATTACGCAAAACAATATATGAATCTATACGCCTTTTGTATTGACAATTAAGCCAAGCTGCGCATATCACAATATTCAGGGGACTACATTTTCCAACATACTCTTGTGCTCATATTTATTTTGGCTACCACCCAACGGCGCGTGCCTTGCATTCTTTCGCAATACTACAATCTAGAAACTGACTAATTACAAAACGACTGAACAAATATTCTTCCCGGTCACCTAATGCGACCGCCAACGAACTGTAGCATCGTAAATCCGAAGAAGAACAATGAAGATCCTCCCTATAATAGCTGGTCAATACCCAGCTGACATTCATAACCCTCAGATCCATCGAGTAGTCTCGATGGTTAAGTTATACTAGTAGCAGTAGCAGTTACTTTTACTGCTACTTTACCTTTACTGCTACCTAGTAGCAGTTACTTTTATTGTAAACAACAAATTGTAGTAGTAAAATTATACATGTTTGTCAGTCTTATGAAGTCAACGACTATCGCAGTTATTTGACATTATAAATAGGATAAAAACTTCACGCGGTAAATTCGTTTTATCCTATTTATTATGTCAGTTTTGTTACAAATTGAACTATAGAGGAAGTTTTAACGGGTGCCTCTCGCCCGTTAAGCTTTGAAGATTACATTCAATTCTTCATTTATATTAATATCGAAACTGAATTTTAGGTTGGAGAATACTGAGAGATGCTGTGTTATTGCTGTTCTATTGTGGAATATGTATATATACGTGTGTGTTACCTTTTTCGTTTAAAACTTTCTTGAAAATTGGGAATAATAATTTCGATGGATTGCCTATGATGTTTTTGACACTGACAACAATGAATATTACGCTAATTATCTGGATGATATATTATAGGTTAGTTTCAATATTTTCTGTGAATGCACTGAAAACCGAAGATAAGCATATACCCTATGATGATTTACTATTTACAGGAAGGAAATATTAAATATGGTTGTGCTGGCTACAGAAGAATTTGTCATATCTGAGCAATATGAGAAGGAGAAGAAGGCATACATTGATAGTATGAAGGATATGAAGTTAATATGCATTGCGAACGTGTTGCTTAATTCGTCCTGGATATTTGGTTGTCTCCTAATAGCGAAAAGTGTGTCACAAAAGATTACGATAATGCATCCAATCGGTGAGTAATAGATATTATACACCCAAATCTATATTAGATTGATTGAGCATTCCGTAACCGGTCGGAAGCCAGCCTTCGCGCGCAAGGTGAAAAATTTCACCTTCATTTAACAAGGGTTTGTAAAAAAAAATCTAACAATATCGTTTTTACATGAATTTCTTCTTCTTACCTAATAATTAACCTGGTTAGTCATATATATTATATATTTATATAATATATATGGGGCTCTCCAAAAGAGCAACACGCAGATTCGTCAAAGGTCGCAAAATGACTATAAGGCATAGTTGGAGCCTGACCGATTAAACAAGCATTGGCTAATGCTTGGCAAACAAGCATTGGCATCGATTATGTTCTATAGATAATCGACTTCCCTAAGTAGTGCTTAAACAGTTAGGATTTTCTCCGTTTTCTCTGAGAATATGCGTAAAATTATTAATGACAAATCGAAAAATATTTATCTTTCGAAAAATGTTCTTGAATAAATTACTTAAATTTATATTTCGTTTAAACAACTTTGCTGTATATTTTCATTGTTTTTATTACATTGTCTTGTACCCATAAAAATGCAATAATACAGCAATGCTTTCTCATGAATTGACTCAAATCTGTGACATTACTGATAGATAAACGACTTGCTCTTAAAGTAAATAGGTATATTTAATCTTTTTTTTCTAGGTTTAACGCCGGTAGATGTGTCTCCAAACTTTGAAATCATGCTGTGCCTCTTTGAAATACTAATATTTCTCTCGGTAATGATCCATTCCGGGTTCCTTTTGACTTACATATCTCTAGTTGGTCACTGCCGCTGCCAGTTCAAAGTTTTAGGTTGCAGACTCAAGAATTTGATCAAAGAAATGGCAAATCCTGAAGGGGCACAATATCGCGTTAAGAGTTTACTCAAATTAACAGTCAATAGTCACTGCTTGTTAATATCGATGATTTTGACACTGAAGCATATTTACCAGTTAATAATGGGTTACAACATGTGTTTAATTGTTATCTTTCTAGTTCGTTCTCTTTTATTAGGCAGTATTTATTCAATCGGAATGTTAGGACCGCCAATATTCTTGATTTTTATATATTCTTACATAAGCGAACTTCTCAATGCAGAAGGAGAGAATTTTCGCAATTCTATCTACATGGCACAATGGTATCTAACTTCTCCCTTGTACCGCAAAAGCTTATGTTTTATAATACAAATAGCCTCTAAAAAATCGTTTTTGTCAAATGCAAAAATGACAGACCTTTCTCTGAAATCATTTCAGAGTGTGATTAATTTCTGTTACTCGGTTTATGCTGTCATGAGTTCTAAGTATTAAAATAATTTATTTTGTTTACCGTTAGTGTTTTACTTTCTCGGCCGTGTTACGTTTATTTTTGATGCCATCTCCTTCACACTAAGTCGAAAACGGCGCGGCAGTAGCAGCGCGACTATCGCGCGACAGTTGCGCTGCTCAGAAGTGGCAGACTCCCATACTAAAAAGAAAGAGCAGCGCGACACGTGATTGTCGTAGCTGACAGCAGCGCGTCAGCCGCGTGCGATCAGACGACTTAGAGCCAGTGCTGCTAGCGCGACGTCGAAAGTTATGAACGCGACGTCGATGGCGCCGAAGAAGAACCAAAATCAGCAGAAGCAACAATGATGTTTCCTTGTTGGAATCCATTATTGGAATTTAGTGGCAACCCTAATCTGAACAAGTTGCGCGGCCGTAATTGAGAAGGCATGTCCTGCTGTCGCTCTGCTTGCGAATGTGAAGGCTGCCTTATTGAGGATCCAAAAGACCTGCTAAAAAGAAGCTTAACTGACTAACTGACTTTTTGGTAGCCGAACCGAGCCCTTTTGGAAATATTGAAAATAAATATATATGAAAATTATTCATACATTTACAACTTCCTCAACACATTTACATAAATAAATAGGACTAAGCATATACAAAAAGGTACCAAATAATATTAAGAAAATTGTAAAACAATCTAGATTTAAACATGGGCTAAGAAAATTTATTATACTGAAATATAGTCACGAAGAATATAAAAAAAGAATTGAATTATTAAATAAAAGATGGACAAATAAAATGTTTGGATTTCTTTTCATTTAATGGAGTTTTTACTTCTCAAATAAATTTACAAGGAATAGCTATATTTGATATAATAATTTTGGAAACTATGTTTTTTTTTCAAGAAATATGCTATCCAATTATATTATTTAATTATAAATATTTTATTATTTAAAAAATTATAATTATTCATAATTTTCGGGCTATTTCAATCGTTGCGATCCATGGTGAGTGCTCGGTTAACCCCTCCTATCGCGGGGTAAAAATTTAGTCTGCCCGGGACAGTTTTGCGCGTGAAGTCGATGGCCTTGAGAAAAACGACCATAACTTTTAAACTACTATACGGATCGTAAAAAAAATAACTGTAAAATGATCGCATTGAAATTTGAAATTTATAATATTATAACCTTATCTCGTCAAACAATTAAGATAATAATGAATAAATATTTAAAAAGTTGGCATTTTACGCAGTGCGGAGCGCCCTAACCAATATTGGTTAGATACAATTTTAGCATTTGTAAGCGTCTAACCAAAAATGGTTAACTCAAATAGGAAGGGTTAAACGGAATGAAATTCCGTTTAATACATGAACAATACTGCGTTCTTCCTTTTACTAATAAAATAGCGTGCGTGCGTTGAAAATCGTTACAAGGATGATTATCGATCAAGTCGTATTTCGGTCGATGAGCCCTTATAACGGCCCGTGACTTCTTCCAATCAGGATTTTTTTGCCGTTTCGTAAAGCATCACGTGAGACGGGTCACGGCTTTTAAAAAAAGTGCAATCGCATCGCTGCGCGCGCTGCGACAGGCTTTGGAGCGCTACTATTACGCATTTTCGGTGCTTTCTCACATAGCACGAGGAAGGCCTACAATTTGTAGTTGGTTCTTGAGTATGTCAGTGGCTTCGATTGGACTGGCTACCATTTCCTCTATGATGGCCAGCAGGTCCGCCAGCGTCAATGTTAAACTTTTCGTGCATTCCCTCGATGACGAGGGGTACACTGTCCTGCATCCTCTCCTCCTGCTACGGATGGGGTCTAGTGTAGTTAAGCCATCTGACCCACGTGTAAGGGTCGGCGGAAATCAGAGGTCAACACCCATCGGGCAGACCCTAAGCAGAAGTGCGAGCCCGGGTAAGACTCTGTGCCCGTGGGCCAGTTCCCCTGGAAATCGTATATAGTTTCCCTGAGAATCGTAGGAAATCGCTGTAGTCCTGGATGGTTGGCGCACCGTGTGGGTTAGCCAATCGATTGTGCACTCCGACAGATATCCAGGGTAGTCTGGAAACGGCTTTGTTTTCTATAGAGCGGCTTTGTTTTCAGCCGCTCTTGAAAGTTACTATTTGGCTACCTGATACCCGGTGAAGAGTCGCGCAAAGGATAAAGTGATCCGCGATAGATTAGGTAGACACCGAATCACCGCTACACAAGGGAGAGGACTGCGCAAGCGACTTCGAACCTGTAACCAGGAGGCCGGAAAAATCTGGTCATAACTAGTAGCCAGGGCGCTTGGTCTGCCCGCTGGGTTAATTATCCTGTGCCGAGCGGTAAGGGTTGGTCCCGCGCCGTGTAGTTGACGGAGCTATGTAGATAGTGGATTGTCATCGTCTAAGTCTTGCTGATCCCAAGGCTGAAAAAACGATCACATATCATTATACCAGCGTGGGGCGACGGGTTCGCCCGTTGACACCACCCATATCATGAAGCACGCAGTTCCCGCACGTTGCCCGGGTGGTCTTCGGCCTTTGACAGTCCTTGGCTACGTGCTTCTCCCCGCAGCCAACGAAGACTTGAGGCCGGTAGCAGCTGTGGCTGCTATGGCAACATTTTCTGCAGCGATAACATTGTTTGGGGTCTTACAGCCCCCTCCTGGCCTCCACGATGACCTTAAGATAGTGCATTTCCGGAAGCTGGAACACCTCGCGCCAGCGATCACTCTTCCGGATGACAACGTAAAACAGGGCTCGCCGCCCGCGATGTATCATCCAGGTGTATCTTCCGGGCGCAGCTAGGAGACAGACAATATGTAAAATATAGAGAGAGAGAGCATTTATTCGTGAATAAAAGTGAAAATGGTCAAAATAATGACATACGATATTTGACAATGGGAGGGATGTTAATGATATTTTAATAATGTCAAACAAGGTCGACGTATTTGTAGTGTACCTATATTTATTTAATGGAGAAGTTTCATCAACTAAGCCTAATATTATTTTAATTTCGAAATCGAAGCGAGTAAACTTAATCCAGTTTAATGCAGCATTTCACTCCATTTATATTTTTTTGTGAGTGATTTCAATAGTAAATGATCTAAAGAATGACTTTTGTAGACTATATTTTGTTTATTTATATCGGGGAATGTTCTCTGCGAAATCAACTATGGTAGACTTCAGTGATTCACCGTGGAGGTAAGACCCTGCGATTTTCGGTTTTTTGAAAATTGTGGAGAATTAGAGATACATTTTCTTTCAGTTTTATATTGGAGTTTTAGATTAGGATATTACCTATAACTCCTGAAAATATCAGGCATGTTCAATCATCATATGCAGAGAAATCTAAAATTATATATTTTTAAATTATAAATTTAAAAATACAATTTAAAAAAGCAGGAGTTGTCCCGAAAAATGGGGCAAAGCCACGCACTTTCACCATTTCACACTTTCAACACGGCGTCGTCTCCAACTATGTAAGCAAATGATATCGACGAACTTGACACTCGAATGTGAAGCTAAAGCAGGCAGTTCATCACCGTAAGTTTAATTTCCAAAAATAGCTTTAAATGTTTTGGAAAAGCTCAGCTTGGAAGGAAAGAAATATTACAATAAAACACGAAAAAACCGACTTATAGCATTTTTCAGGCTCACGTGCCACCGAACTTCTTGAGGGTTGGTGTGGAACTGGTAGTTGTTGAGACGGGTCAGCCACCTGGCAGCTATCGAAATAATGACAAAAATTCCCGCTGAAAACCCCCGTGCGTGGATTTGCTCCGCGCGGGGCTTTACTCCCACCTACCCTTTAATTGCTGATATTGGTATTATTTTAATTATTTATATAGGAAAAGGGAATTCTATAGAAAATCTGGAACTAGTTAAGCTAGTTTGTAGCACCCGACGTTCGACGACGTTGCAGACGCCGCGGTCTAGGGTAGATTTACTGTCTAGGGTAGGCTGTCTAGGGTAGACTGACGTTGCAGCCACCGTTGTCTACCCTAGACAACTGCGGCTGCAACGTCGCCGAAACGTCGGGTGCTTCAAACTTCACGCGATAAATTCGTTTTTATTTTATTTATAATATCGTCAAACAACCGCGATAGTCTCCGATATCATAGTTAAACTAGTTAGGAGAATATGATTTAATGTGTGAGAGATAAATTATATTTTTGTGAATAAAAGTGAATATGACTACCATTAATTCACACGTGTAACATTTTTCACAATATTTCTGTCTGACCTCATTATTAATATAATTAATCAGATTTCATAAACGCGTCTTTCGCGCTCAGCATTTTTTCAAACGTTTCTTTCAATACACGAATGCACAGTCTGACGTTATTCTGAACCTTTCAACATCAAAATGTTGGCTTTATACACCGCAATTTTTCATGTATAAAATCACTCTCAATCACAACACTTCAGGTCACCACTAAAATATCAGTTACGTTAACCGACAATGGGAGAGACGTTAAATATTCGGCTACGTAACGACCAAATTTAGTTGCACATCAGAACACCCTTGACTACGTAACGACCAATATTGGCGGCTTGCTCCCGGAGCGCACAGTAATATTATTTTCTAATTCGAACGCATCCTAAAATCCATACCAAATATCTCATTATTACCTTAGATACATAGACGGCCGCTAGAATAATTTCGCCCTCAAACATCATCATTTTTTTTTCGAGAAATCATCAAATTTTTTTTTGGTTTTTGTGAACTAATATCGAAATATTTTTGTATGTAAATAAGCAAAACGAAATATTACCTTTGATAGAGTGTCTAATAAAGATAACGGCAGCATTTACAATTTCTAAATAGGATTCCGTACTTTTCCCTAAGACAAGTACAAGTTAGAAATGCCGAGTTTTTTTCACTCTTTAGAATTTCTCATATTTATTCATAGTTAGAGATTTCAATATTCTATATACAAAATTTCAATGCGATCATTGCACAGTTATTTTTTTTATGACTGCTATAGTAGTTTCATAGTTATAGTACTTTTGTCGAGCGTGGCGATATTGCCAGAAATACCAATAAATTACCGCGGTCTGCCATGAAATTATGCCGCTACTTGAAAGGTTAATGGTATTATAATAATGTCAAACAAGGTCAAATTTTCTGTAGTGCATACCTATATATTTATTTAATGGAGCACCCTTATTAAATAAACCTATGATTATTTTAATTTCGCAAGAAAACGGGTAAATAAATATCAGGTTTAGTGCAGATCTGTATTTACAATTTTGTTGTGTCTGTGATTTCAATGGTAAATGATTCTCATAATGACTTTTGTAGACAATCGGTATACATTTCTTGTTATTCCTAAGCTTTGCAACACATAAGGTACAACTGATCAAAATGGGCCTGCTTTATATCGGGGAATGTTCTCTACGTAATCAACTATGGTATACTTCAATGATGTTATCGTTTATTGGGCTTGATATATGTGACAAGAATTGGATGACAGGTAAGGCGTCAAATTAATTTATTTTTACCAAGTCCACATCAAAAAGGGACGACGTATTCAATCTTCTCTAAATATTGCAATTATTTTCTGGAATCGATGTATTAAAGTACTAAAATATGACCCAAAAGCTGATATAAAAGGCATTAAGTCAAAGATCTTGAAGGAAATTGAACGATATTAGATCGTTCTGCCTCCCGTGATGTGAGCGTAAAATACTTGGGACGAAAACACGCCACTGTCTAGTTACGCTACTCGCCCGTAAGAATATCGAGAAACTATCTAAGGCAGTGGTTACCAAAGTGTGGGTCGCGACCCACTGGTGGGTCGCGAGCCGATTCCAGATGGGTCGCTAACACAACGTATGAACGTAGGGCATATAATATAATATGGCAGATAGACGACGAGATAGACTGACGAGATTGCAACCATCCAGTAACTTAATAAAAGCAATTTCCGATCATTTGAAATCGTTAAAATGCGATTTCGAACATTACTTCCTTCAAGAAATGACAAACCTCGGAAAGATGAATTGGGTTATCAATCCATTTCAAACAGCATACCCTAAAACTGGACTGTCAACTAATGCCGATGAAGAGTTAATTGACTTGTCAGAAGATACCTACTTAAAGAGTACATTCAATCGCCAACGTTTGATACAATTCTGGCTATCTCTACGTGCTACACATCCGCACATTTATTCTGATGTAGTAAAAGTTCTACTCCCATTCACAACGTCCTATTTGTTTGAAGTAGGTGTTTCTGCTATGACAAGTATAAAGACAAAGTACAGGAACAAACTAGATTTGTCAGATTCTCTGCGCTTAAAAGTATCTCTGTAATTTTAGCTGTAATTTTGAAAAATAGAAAGCAAGCTCATCCGTCACACTGAATTATTTCGCCGTACCTACCCTATGATTTTTAAAGTAGGTAGGTACGTAGGTATGTACACGTAGTTCTTAGTTTCTATTTTTAATGTTGTCGCACATTACAATTTCTTACAAAATAAATACTTACTTATGATACTTACAAATTTATTGTTTATTTTTTACATCAAACCACTCACTAACTTTTCTGAGAAAGTTCTCGCTGGGTCGCAAAATATTGTGATTTTAAAAAGTGGTTTGCGGGGTCAATAAGTTTGAGAACCCCTGATCTAAGGAACTGTCTTCGGCTATTTACGCTATAAGAAAAATCAAATCTCTAGCCGGAGAACGAGCCGCAATGAGCACATACTATGCGTGTTTTATTCGAAGATGGCTTGTGGTATTTTGACCTGAGGTAATGCACCAGATAGTAATCGTATTTTTATTCTGCAAAAACATGCACTCAGAACGATATGTGGCTTAAAAAGAGGAGATCATTGTGCTCCGATCTTTAAAAATAAAAAAAATATTGACTGTGAAATGTGAATATATTTACCAGTGTTTAGTTTATGCGAGAGCAAATTTGGAAGGCTACGAAAAACACTCGAATTTTCACGAACATAAAACACGCAATAAGAATAACATCGTGATTCCAAAAGTCCGGCTGGGTTTATACCAGAAATCTTTTTTATATTTGTGCTGCCAACAGAAATTAAAAAACTCAAAGAGGTGGCATTCAAAAAGTGCATTAAAAGAAACCTAGCCAACCATGCTCTCTATAACTTAAATGAATTTAAGAAGTTTGTGGTTGAGTTTAAAATGTAATTATATAAATATAATCTATTTGTTTATTGCTAAAAAAACTTTTTTTTAAATAAATAATTATGCGATATTATGATATGGATTATTTCTATATTTTTTTAAGTATTTTATATAAATTTCCTTTTGGAGTAGGTAATTTCGTTTTTATGTTTTGTTGTCTTAGTAGTAGGTACTCTAGTGCTGATTATTCTTGAAAAACCTATTGATTTTTATTTTTTTTAATATTGACTATTATTGTATGTGTAATGAAAGTATATGTACATGTATATGTACATATACTTGTACAAAGTATGTACATGTAATGAAAGTATATGTACATGTATATGTACATGTAATTGTACGACAATGAAAAATGACGCATTTTACAGTAGGTATGTACTTTTTGGGATTAATAAACCATGACTATGACTATGACTATGACACTTGTGCCCTTACTTCCAGTAACAGATTACTCCGGTCTCTCGACTGATTAGACTACTGGTAGATCTCCTTTTTCTGATAGATTCTGATTTTTTAAAAGTCATATCCCAGTGTCAATTTATTGGACAATAAATTGATGAATCCTATAAACGGGTTGGAAATATCGGAATTCATTAATTATTCGGTAAAAATCATGTAGTCTTTTGCGCCATTTTATTAAAAACTATTGAATTTCGAAGCCCGAAAGTCGAAAATATTACTTGAGAGTATTCTTTAACTCTTTGTCTCAGAAATTAATAAAATATTTCTCGTTTGAATATCTTTATAGCTATTTATATGTTGTGTAAGCCTTTTTGAGCATTTTTTTCGAATTTCGTCGGTCGATGTCTCCCTGCGTAAAACTGTTTGTTTATTTCGTACATTTGGTCTTTGGCTACCCAGCGATATTATAATTTAGAATGCATTTTAAGAAATACTAATTTCACCCTAATCGGAAGTGCCTTTTGCCAGTCACTGAATGCCCAGTTCTAGACACGTCCATTACGTCCCAATAATTTTAAAAGAATGTGAATATTCTCTACCTAGGCTATAATAAACTTTGTGAAACATAACAAGGTACAAAGGACGAGAAAAGTAAAGTACGGTCTCCTTTTTAACTACAGATATTTAATAAAATCAGTCTTATTTTGTTGTTATGTTGAATTGAAATCAAAGTATATTTAATTATTCACCTTTTCATCCTGATATTTTTTGATTATCTTCTTAATATTTGATACATTGATGCAATGCATCTTTCATTATCTTAATGACATTTGATTGAAACCTCAAATAATTATATAAAATTTAACGCCCTCTATACTCATTTGTATGTACTCTTTTGAACTATCTTTTTACATTAGTACCATTTCAGGTCGCTTAATGTAATTTAGTGTTTATTAGTGTAAACAAAATTGATGAGAGCGATTTGATCCCCTTCCCATGTATTGAGCGATTTTGGCCCATAATCAACCATTATCCTGAAAGTCTAAGCTACTCAAAAATATATATTTCATTGAGGTACCCGATTTTCCGTTAGCTTCTGGAATCATTTGTAGTACTTTACTTGTAATAAATCATGTCGTGGTCACTTCAAAAATCTTTATATTCTAAAACTACCATCATTATATATATTTGAATGCATAAAGTTAATATTAAAAAAACATAGGAAAGTTGAAGACCCAAAAAGAAATTCACTGGCATTTCACCAGATGTAGGCACAATTTAACATTACCCCAGTCCATCTCTGGAATTATTCAAAAGGGATCCAAATTACGTTGAAATGGTGTGTTATAATAAACTGCCTGAGAAAATAAAAATTGTATGTAGAAACGGGAAAATAGCCCAATCGAAATTAAAAGACTACCTTATTGCGAGACAACTATATAATAATATTAGATGACTGACAATTTCCATATCGATTTTATTTATTTAACTTTTTATAGATTATTATATTATTACCATTATTTTTAATTGTTTCCGATAATCAATTATATTTCTTATTTGTAGGACAATTTAATTTTAATATTATAATTTCATGACTAACTGTAGTTATACATATCGAATATAACTATCAATTGTGTGGTGAGTCTCTTATGAAATATTTAGTATCCATTTTAAAGTTATATTAACATTAAGCGGCTATATAAAGTGTCTAAACGACTATGTAAATGTTTTTGAAGACAATAAATGTGATTTGATTTGATTTGATTTCAAGTCCCTAGTGACGCATACTACATATTTTGCACGCGTTAAGATTTAGAAAACTGGACTCAATACATAATTTGTTATCTTGACATCATTGCATTTTAGGTTGGCGAATTCTTAAAGATACTGGCTTAATACTACTATATTATACATTAGGTATATACAGATCAACTCATTCTTTTTGAGCTCTACAACTACATGCTCAGGTCACACGTATTGCATTTATTGCACTGCACTGCATACCAATGCACTGAAACCAAAAAAGGGATAGGCATATTTTATACCTGTGAGAATGACGGAGAGAGGTTGAGTTTACACGTGACTGTAATGATTCTCGTCGAAGCCAGCCGTTTAACGGTACAGTCAGACGATTACATAACTAATAGATTCGTGCGTTGTGATCGTGCGTTCGACTGTGCTGAATCCCAGGAGGTACAGTAGGTAAATAACTTTATTTTCTATTATTTCTTGTCGTGATCGTCGTTTAATATGCCGTTAAAAACAAAATTGGGAAATAAGACGCTGAAATCCCAGACAAGGGAATTAATATCAAATATTTACCATTTCATGAAAGATGAAGCGAAATTCGGAATAACAATTGAATTGCAAGCGGTCTTAAAAAGGCTTTCTGCTGCTAGTAAAATATCTATCGCGTCAATAAAAAGAGTTTTAGCCGAAAAGAAAAAAATATTAGATTCTGACCAGCCGATGTCATTTTCTACGCCAGGGAAAAAAAGACTAACTGTCGTAAACCAAAGACGGGTTTGGATGATTTTGATAAAACGGCAATACGGCGGATTGTTTTAAACTTTCATTTAACAGATAATGTAATCCCAACTTTGAAAACTCTCCACCAGAAAGTTGTTCGTGATACTAATTTCAACGGAAGCCGGTGTAGCTTGGGAAGAATTTTAAGGGAAATTGGATTTATATGGCAAAAGACAGAACATAACCGAAAAGTTTTAATTGAAAGACATGACATTAAATTGCAGCGCATAAATTTTTTAGAATCAATTAAATATTTCCGCAATGAAAATAGATCAATTGTATATACTGATGAGACATATATCCATAGCAGCCATACTACTCCTAAATCATGGACATGTAGTCCGACAAAAGGCCTTAAAATGCCTATTTCCAAGGGTCAGCGTTTGATAGTAGTTCACGCTGGAGGTAGTGATGGGTTTGTACCCAATGCAATGCTGATATATAAATCTTCTCAAAAATGTGGTGATTATCACCACGACATGAACTTCAGTAATTATGAGAAATGGCTTAAAGAAAAACTTATTCCGAATTTAAATCCTAATTCTGTTGTAGTGATTGATAATGCCCCATACCACAACGTGCAATTAAACCCAGCACCAACGTCCAACTCTCGAAAAGCTGTTATGCAACAGTGGTTACGCGATAAAAATATTCGGGATATGTAGCGAAAAAGAACGTTTCTTTTAAACTGGACGATGCTATGACACACGCCATAGATAAAATTGAAACAATGTCAACCAGAGACTCCCAATGTTGGACTAATGTTTGTCGTCATGTTATCGATATAGAAAACAAATATAGGCTAACCGAACCGGTGTTAGATAGAATTTTAGACAATCTATCATTTGTAGTAAATACGGGAAGTAGTGATGAAGAAATGAACGCAGTTAATTTAGATGAAAGTAGATCTGAAAACAGTGACAGTGATTTAGAAGGAATATATCCACTTCAATGAATAATACTATGTGTCTTACTGTGTACTGTAAATTTGGCACATATAATTATAATAATAGTTTGGACAGTGAAAGGTGATCGTATTGTGTTGTAAGCAGAGTCTATAAAAGTATTGTGTTTGAGATGTACTGTTATAATTGAGGCTCCTAATATAAAAGTGGTAATAGTTTGGAAAGTGAAACATGATTGTTTTGTGTTTTTGTGTCACAATCCTAATGTTATTTTCCACATAATTATATATCACACCGTATTATAAACCAAACTAATTATCGATATTACATCATGGACGGTTATGCATGTAATGCATGTGTTAATCGCTAATGAACATTTAAATTATAGTACAGTCATTCTCTAAAACAATACTGTTAGGATGGCTAGTCGATTTTGTACGTCGAAATTAAGTTTTTTTTATTTTGTATTCATCACTTCAATATTTATTAATTTTTTTATTTTATTTGATTAAAAAAATTACACCGCTTGTAGTAACAAATGCTTGCGTCGCTCCTAACTAGGCATAGCCGATCTATTTTGAATATTTATATTTTATTGTGAAATTACTTGTTTTCTGCCTGCCTTTTTTCTTTCTGTTTCATGTCTTCAATTCACGGGGACATCGATAAAGTAAATACATGGACCGGGGACATGAAATATTTTTGAATTATTGATTATATATAAATTATGGACAATAATAGTACCAAAAAAGTGGTCACTGGTTTTCTTTGGCGGTTCTTTCCAGTGGAATCTTACACCGTTTGTAGTAACAAATGCTTGCGTCGCTCCTAACTAGGCATAGCCGATCTATTTTGAATATTTATATTTTATTGTGAAATTACTTGTTTTCTGCCTGCCTTTTTTCTTTCTGTTTAATGTCTTCAATTCACGGGGACATCGATAAAGTAAATACATGGACCGGGGACATGAAATATTTTTGAATTATTGATTATATATAAATTATGGATAATAATAGTACCAAAAAAGTGGTCACTGGTTTTCTTTGGCGGTTCTTTCCAGTGGAATCTTACTTGTAGAACTCGCCGGAAAAAATAGGAAAAAGTACAATTACTGTCTTTTGACGTTCAGTATGTGTATATTATGTATTTACATTGAATAAAAATATTTGAAATTGAATTTGAATTTGTTAATTAGACTATAAAAGCCAATTTTAAATTTTCAATATATCATCACGATATCAAATATTCTGTCGTTGGCTGTACATGCCTTGGTTTTAAGGAAGACGGCGAAGTCCGTTACATATAGCGGCTCTAGTCTAGCACGAGGCCATTTCATTTTCTTTCTCATGTGCAGTTTTGACGAGGTTGTGTTTAATCTGTGTAAGCATTTTTGAGACTGTGGTCGAGAGCTCAAAAAGAATGAGTTGATCTGTACATGAGCATACTACCTTTTCCATCTGAAACATTTATAAAAATTGGACCTAATATATTCGATGCTTTACCGTTCATATTATTGACAATCGCTTTGATGGATACTTCTATGTTTATCTGGACACTTCATTACAGGTTAGGTTTGAAAATATTTAAATAAGCCACTGAAAAATTAAAGGTTAGTACACTATAAATAGGATAGACACGAATTTACCGCGTGAAATTTGTAGCACCCGACGTTTCGGTGACGTTGCAGCCGCCGTTGTCCAAGGTAGACGTCTACCCTGGACAACGGCGGCTGCAACGTCACCGAAACGTCGGTTGCTACAAATTTCACGCTGTAAATTCGTTTCTATCCTATTTATAATCTCAAACAACCGCGATAGTCTACAATTTTATAGGTAATTACACGCCTACCAAATAATTCATATTTACAGAAAGGAAGTCTTGAAAATAGTTGAAATGGCTTTCGACGAAATTGATAGCTCCCAGGATAATGAGAACGAGAAGATGACATATTTTCATAGTATGAGGAAAACGAAAATAATAACAGCTACGACCTTTTGCATTCACACCATCACGATATTCGGTTGGATGGTAATCATTAAAGGTGCCCTAAGTCAGATTCCGACGATGAAACCGATCGGTGAGTAATATCGCTAGCTTTAAATTAACACTTAAAGGTGCCAACTACAACGAGCGAACCTATCACCCCAGGAAGTTTTAACGATATTGATCGTTCTATCTCCCGTGAGGTGAGCGTAGAAGACTTTAGGACGAAACAGTCCACTGTCTAGTTACGCCACACGCCCGTAAGAAGCCAACGCCTTAACGCGAGACACCGGGAATATGCACTCAGCGGATAGACCTCGCGTCCTTACTAGTAGTTTCGACCAGATTTCTCCGGCCTCCCGACTGGTTACGGGTTCGATGTCGCGTGCGCTGTCCTCTCCGCGGTCTCACGTAAGCGGTGATTCGGAATTAACCGAATCTATCGCGAACCACGACGTCCTTTGCCCGGCTGTTCAGGCCCGTGATCGGGTAGCCAATTGGTCATTTCAAGAACAGTTGCCGTAAGGTTAACAACTACTCCCGTTCTATAGTAAACTAAGCTGTTTGTAGACTCTCCCGGTTATCAGTCGGAATGGACAGTCGATTATCTGACGCCGCTCGGTGCGCTGACCTTCAAGTAGCGCCCGAATGATGATTCCCAGGGAAACTGACCTGCAGGCACAGAGTCCTACCCGGGGTCACTTTTGGAGGCTACCGGATAGGTTCTGACCTGTGTTGGGTCGACCCTAGCACATGCGTCGCAATGGCCCAACTGCACTGGGCCCATTAGATCCCAGATTTAAATTAACTATCCCGGCAAACACACAAACCCCATCTCCGCGCCTTCAACCCCCCTCCCCTTGCCAATTGCCCCCCCCCCCCCCGATAGTGATTGTGTCAAGTGATTATGATCGCAAATGTAGTATAATTGCGTAGGTTTTAGTATATCCGTGGTATTAACATTGCTATTTTCCAATATGTTGTAGTATTTTATGAAATATTGCGGGATTTCAAAATTATTACAATACAATTAGTAGTAGTAGATGGAGTGGGGGGCTTGTTTCCAGCCCTTGATGTCACCTAGATCTGTAAGGTCTTTTGTAACTACCCACTGTGTGGTTAGGTCAATTGTCAGCTAGTAGCCCGGTACTTCTTACCAGACTAAGCAGGTCACTGACCTTCAAGTTGGGCAGATCGCTGGGTTCGAGAAAGGCTCGTCCCAGTAAACTGTGTCTTTTGGCGGCGAGCCCTGGACAGCGGCCAACAATGTGTATGCTGTCTTCAGGTTCCTCGCCACATATTCGGCAATCCTTGCTCTCAGTCAAGCCAAGGTTGAATAGATGAGCTCTAAGGGTCGTGTGTCCGGTGAGGAGACCGATAGTGGTTCTAAGGTTCTTCTTGCTCATGTCAAGTAGGGCCTTGGTTTTCTTCTGTAGTGGTTGCTCCATCATGGATTTGCCTGGCGACATCCCTGACTCTGTTTCCAGGAAGCCTGCTCCAAGCAGTCCCTGATGATTTTCTTACCTGTAGCGAAGGGGACCCCTACAGCTGGCTCCACTGGGCAATCCAGTGTGCCCAGTTTTGCCAGTCTATCGGCCTCTTCGTTTCCGGGTATGCCTTGGTGACCCGGTATCCATATTAGGGTGATTTTGTTGGATTTTCCCAATTTGTTGAGCTCCTGCATGCAGTCCCAGACCACAGAAGATTCTGTGGTGGCTTTAGCCAGAGCGTCCAGTGCTGCTCTGCTGTCAGAGCAGATGAGGATTTGTCTGTTTTTTACCTCAAGTCGACTTTGTAGTTTTATGCATTCCAATATGGCAAGTACCTCGGCTTGGAAAACCGTAGCGTATTGTCCAAGGGGGATGCTGATTCTGTGGTTGGTTTTGGGTCAGTACACGCCTGCCCCAAAACGTCCATTTGTTCCTGAGCCGTCGGTGAACCAGGCGTCTGCGTTGTGGCTTTGAAGCCACTGCGGATTTTTCCATTCTTCCCTGGTGGGGATTAGGATTTTATAGGATTTCTCTACCGAAATTTTTTTCCGTAGTCGATCCTGGGTCAGAGTGAATGGGCTTTGGTGGAGGAGGTTTAGCTCATTACAATACAATACAATACAATTCAATTTCGTTCTGCTCCAGTAGGTAGGCTTTCCTACACTTAGATGCGTCGTTGCCTCTAAAATTTTAAGTAATGTAATTAATTAAAGAATATTAACTATCATGATATAGTTGTGGCAATATAAATTAATTTTAGTCAATTATAATCGGTTTGAAAACCATTGATAAATATAGAATAATCTAATAATCAAAATTGCTGATCAAAAAACGAGCTCCATATCTGTAGTAATAACTATCAAGGCAATAATATGATGGTCATGGAAATAGATAAGCGTTTACTAAAAATATCTAAATTTAATTTAATTGTAAAAATCTAGTAATATAACCGTCGTCGATAAAAAAAAAAAAAAAACGTGTGGCACTCGGGGACTGCCGCGGTAAAGCATTGCATAGCATTTTTAACAACTTTGCAATTATAATTATTTATTTATTTTATTTTATTTATTTTTTCTGATATCAGATAACTGCGCTCTATCGGAAAACGTTGAAATTATTCCGAATCATTTGCGGCTGCGGTAGCAAATGATTCGGAATAATTTAAACGTCTTCCAATAGAGCGCCGCGCACGAATTTTTAAAAAATATAAAGCAAAAAAAACGGATTATTCGCAAAAAATCGTAGATAAAAAGATAGATAATTAAATTATCTTTAAAATGGTGCAGGTTTCATAATAATACGCCAGATAGTATTTGCGTAGTAGTCGTTTTTGTGTTCGGTTAGACCAAATTTCACAAATTAATTACACTATGTAATATAAACAAAATGTAAAATATTCAAAGCTAAGAATATTACGAAAATGTTCTTGTTTAACATATATTTTTGTCGAATCGTAAGCAGTACTCGTTTAGACGTAATTATCAGTTTAAAATCATTAATTTTCGTTAGGAAATTTCTTCATTCGGTCGCCGCGCTGGCCTAAGGCCCGCGATAAAAGCTATGCAATAGCTTAATAAAAATTACACTCTTAGGCAAAGTTGATTATCATGAATTTTCCGTCATTTTACAATAGGATGCTCTTGGAATAAGAATTCAGAATTATCCAAATCTCTTAAGTCATATACTGGATTCTTGACTAGGCCATTAAATAAGATTTTTTTGAATTGGTTCTCTCCAAGACTTCTGATATGTGTTGGGACCTTATTATAATAACACAGGCTTTGGTGAAGGAAACTGTTGCGCACTTTACTAAGCCTGTGCCGATTTAGATGTAGATCAAATTTCTTTCTGGTATTGTGTTGATGGAAATCGGTAGTCGCCGGGACATCCCATATGTGCTTACGAGCGAACATGTCTTAGTCTTAATCGTCTGGGGTCATCTCAAAAAAAAATATATTTGCCCGTTCACAATACTTTACCTAGCCGTTGGTTGGCCGGAAATGTATTAAAGAATCCAACTGTACATATATACCACGTAAGGGAGAGGACCGCGCAAGCCACCTCGAACTCGGAAATAATAGAGAGACTGGAGTAATCTGGTCGCAATTGGAAGTAAAGGCGTGAGTGTAAGCCCGCTGGGTAACACTCCTAGCTATTTCGCGGTTAAGGCGTTGGCCTCTTACGGGTAGGTGGCGGAGCTTGATGGTGGACTGTTTTTGTCCAAGTCTTCTGCGCTCACTTCAGGGAGACAGAACGACTAATCGTTAAAACTTTCTGAGGTGACGGGCTCGCCCGTTGTAGTTGATAACTCTAGATGTATATACCAATACACACTTACTGTTTGGTTAAACTCATGGGTCAAAACCCATCCGGCGGCCTCCACGCATGAAGTGCGAGCCCGGGTAGGACTCTGTCCTTTGGGCTAGTTTCCCCTAGGAATCAACCTTCTGGCGCTCCTGGATGGTCTGCGCACCGTGCGGCGTAAGCCAATCGATTGTGCATTCTGACTAACAGTCGGGGGAGTCTGGAAGCAGTACTGTTTTCTATAGAGCGGTGGTGGTTCCGGACCTTACGGCGACTGCTCTTGAAACGACCATCGGCTACCCGAACCTGGGTGAAACAGCCAGGCAAAGGGCGCCGTGGTGTGCGATAGATTCGGTTTACACCGTTTCACCGCTTCGTAAGGGAGAGGTCCGCGCAAGCGACCTCGAACTCGGAAATAATCGAGAGACTGGAGTAATCTGGTCGCAATTGGAAGTAAGAGCGTGAGTATACGCCCGCTGGGAAACATACTTGGTTATCTCGCGGATAAGGCATTGGCCTCTTACTGGTATGTGGCGGAGCTTGACGGTGGACTGTTTTGTCCAAGTCTTCCGCGTTCACTTCAACGGAGATAGAACGACTAATCGTTAAAACTCCCTGAGGTGACGGGTTCGCCCGTTGTAGTTGACAACTCTATTTGTATACACCAATATAAGGAAAAGCGGGGATAGACGCACGAGTATAACAGGTTTATTTTTTTTTTCTTTTTTTTCTAGGTTTAACACCGGTAGATGTATCTCCAAATTATGAATTAACACTGTGCCTATTTGAAATAGAAATATTTCTCTCGCATATGTTTCACTGTGGTTTCCAGCTGACTTACGTATCTCTGGCTGGTCATTGCCGCAGCCAGTTCAAGGTTTTAAGCTGTAGAATCGAAAACTTGATCGAAACAATGAGAAGTCCTGAAGTTCCACAAATTCACGTCAAGAGAATATTCAAATCAACAGTCGACAGTCACTGCTTATTGATATCGATGATTTCGAAACTGAAAGATATTTACCATATTGTATTGGGTATCAATATCTGTTTGATGGCTCTAGTGTTAGTTCGTGGTCTTCTAGTACGCAATATTTTTTCGCTCACAATATTAACCCCGCCATTGTTGATGATTTTCTTATTTTCTTACATAAGCGAACTTCTTAATACAGAAGGAGAGAACTTCCGTAAGTCGGTATACATGGCTGAATGGCATTTAACTTCTCCTATCTACTGCAAAGACTTCTGTTTTATAATACAAATGGCTTCTAATAAATCTTATTTATCATATGCAAAAATGGCTGACGTATCCCACAAATCATTTCTAAGTGTGGCTAATTTCTGCTATTCAGCTTACGCTGTTATGAATTCTATATAAGTGGTGAATCGGAAAGCGAAATTCAGTGGACTGAATTACCTGCTTAGGTAGTTTTTTACCTCATTATACCATCTGCGGGTTTGTGTTACTTGGAGTCACTGAAATCAAACATTTGGTAGTTTTCCTCAATCCTCATGTTAACTTTATGGAGCACATACCCCGATAATTCGACTCCATATTTAAATTCCTTTTTTTGGTGATATGATAACTCAAGCTCTTCAACTATCGTCTTATGCACACCTTGTATATATATATATATATATATATATATATATATATATATATATATATATATATATATATATATATATATATATATATATATATATATATATATATATATATATATATATATATATATATATATATATATATATATATATATATATATATATATATATATATATATATATATATATATATATGAGAAATGTCATAGAGATGAATACGACTAGTGTCGAAATATTCTCAATCATATAATTTCTTCTAAAATAAGTTACTAACATCCATTTCTGTTACAGAAACCATCCTCCTATACGTATTACATCCAAGGGCATACAGTAATTCGGCTGCAATAACTAAGAACATCATAGGTTATCAATTGCGGAAACAGGTGCCGCTGCCCTAAGTATTTAAAGAGGACATTAACTATCGTTTAAATGTTTCTGGTCCACCAGGACCCCAGATAAGTAACTTTTCATGAATCTAATTTTATATATTATTGAAAATAATTTATATATATATATACATATATATATATATATATATATATATATATATATATATATATATATATATATATATATATATATATATATATATATATATATATATATATATATATATATATATTTGATTTTTTTTTAATCATGGTTGAGGGTTTTGCTGGTGCGCCCTCAGGTGACTGATGTAGCCGATCTTGGCTTGGAATGTACGTGCACATTTGGCGCACCTCAAGACACCATCGATTTAATTATACTGTAAATGTACACACACACCTTGTACAACTTGATTGGAGATGAATGCAGACACTTATATGGAATTCACATGAAGTCTCTTACATCCTCACGTTGGATAAAGTTCAATTTTTTTATTTAAGCTTTCTTTGTTTTAATGAGCATCTGTGTTAAATATTTTTATATTCTACTACATATATTCTCTATCTAGGCTTATTTAGATACATTTCACCTGCACTAAGAAAAGAATTTCTGATCACATCATTTTTTTAAAAATTAATCCGCTTTAATTTTGACCACCCTTGCTTGCTGAATAACGTAGTTCTCTTTATGCCCAATAACTGCGTTGTTTTAAGAAACAAACTCCTCATACAACCATATTATTAGGTGGCATATATTGACACGCGCATTTCGGCACTGGAATAACACACTTACGGATTTGATCTCTTTGGAATTTCGTCAAATCCATGTTTTATCAATCCCTGTGACATTTAAATCAATCCAACTTTATTTTAGGACTGATGGGCTACGATGCACTTGAATTATGTAGGCGTATTGCACTTCGCCTATAACATTATTGAAAGGAATATTGATCTATCAAATATTATAAAAGTAGCCTATGTATGTGCCGGCAATATGATGTCATCTTCTATTTAGAGAACCAGCACAGCTTAGAAAACTTATAACTGACAGGCAATTGGGTAGGACACCCAAAATAATGGTCATCCTGCCTCTGGGAATCGACATTTTTATGTTTCTCTGTAGCATTTGAAGATGGCGTTGCCTCTTCGACTTAAACTAGAGGATGCACCATTGTTTTAAATGTTTTACTTGACTTGTTATCGATAACGTGTTGAATTTGCTAATAAGTATCTTATTATACGGTGAATATATTTATTAATATTAATTATTGACTATGTTTGAACTATTTTTATTTTTAAAGTTAATGCGTAGCAAAATTTTATTCTGAGTTAATATTTACATTTGTATACTGTCCCGTTAAATATTAATTATATTAGTAAAGCATTTTAAATACCAACCCATTTTATCTTTTTGATACCTAACCTAACTGATTTTGTACTATTATTATAATATGTATTATTTATATTTATTTTTGAATGCAACAAAAATACTATAGGTACGCCAAAAAGGCAGATTGTGCGGCATAAATAATTGTAAAACTCCACATTACTACACCACAATCACAATAAACTCATTGGAAAATAAATTTAATAATATTAAACAAATCAACTAATAATAACAATCTTTTTTTACTGCTACGTTTATTTTTTTGCAGTATCTCTTTAGAATTCTTTAAAATAGTCTTCTTGCTTCTTAATGACTAAGTCCTAAAAGTTATTTGTCCTAGTCCTAAAAAGTCCTAAAAAGGCTTTGTTATTGCTACCCAAGACACCTTTCCGTTTTCGTTACTCGGGTAATAGCGTCAGAAAGCTTCATCAATATCGATGAGCTCAGGATGGATGGCGGTGTCGACTACAACGGGCGAACCCGTCACCCTAGGCTGGTATAACAATATAGATCGTTCTTTCAGTCGTGGGATGAGCGTAGAAGACTTGGGGACAAGACAATCTACTGTCTAGTTCACCAGCAACCCGTTAGAGTTCAAAGTCTTACGGCGAGGCACCGGGAAAGGTACCAAGCGGGCAGCCTCACCCCCTAACTACTAGTTTTGGCAGGATATCTCCGTCTGCAATTAACCGTCAAGATAGCTCTGTCCTCCCGACTGGTTACGGGTCCGAAGTTGCTTGCGCATCCTCTACCTGTTGTATTAAAGCGGTAATTCAGTTTAAATTTATCGCGGACCTGGTCGTTCTTTGCCCGTAGTGCCACACAGGGTCGAGTGGCCCAAGGTAATTCAAGAATGGCATAACAACAGATCAACATCCACCCCCGCTGATTAGGAAACAGTATATTTCCATAGTCTCCGGACCCCTTCAAAAATTAATCAGAATGCACAGCCGATTGCCATCGCCGACCGGTGCGCAAACTGTCCAGTGGCGCCGGGATGCAATCCCGTCGGGAGTAACCGGTCCACCAGCTCTGAGGCCTGAGACACGGGAGTCCTACCTGGGGTAGCCTTCCACTCGAGGAGGCTTCTGAATAGGAGCTGAATCGCGAGTTGAGCCGATCCGAGAACAAAATGGATCTTGTGGCCCAAGCTGCACGAAACCGTCACCACCAAATCGATGAGCTCAAACGAAATCACACGAATACGATATTTGCTATTGATTACCAAAGACTCATTATGATAGTGGTTGTTTGTATATTGCTGCGGGTGTGGCTGCCATCTCAGTATGTTATAATGACTGTTCTCATATTATCACGCTGAAATAAGTCACAGACTCTTGTCTGCCACTTCCGGGCTTGTGGCGGAGCTGGATTAGTAAAACATCTTTGTTTTACTAATCCAGCTCCGCCACAAGCCCGGAAGTGGCCAACCTCAAACTGCCAGGTACTAGCAAAGAGACCTCCTCGCCCCTGCCTACATTTTTTTTCCTAATTTCTCTGCCCTCTAGTCTGGATGTAATTCGAAATCGCTGGTTTCGTTTCCGACACTGATACTTTTTCGGTTTCGTTTGGGCCGAAACATAAATAAGATTCGGCCAAAACCAAAACCGAAAGAACTCTTGCCGAATACGAAACAAGCCTATGCCAAAAAAAAGAATTACATACAATATTAAGAAGTATGATAAAGGAAATATAATCCTAAATTGGTAGTTATCACTTTTCAAAGGAAACACCGCTTCGACGAAGGAAACATGCATTCCACGGACCGCACGGGGACTTTCGTCAATCGCTCTCCGGAATACGTCGCTTCAGTATCGCTGGCTGAAGTCTGCCCTCCTTCGGGATGCAAAGGAGTTTGTCTGTCGGGTTGGGAGGTAATGGGCCCTGTTGCAGTTTAGCCACTATGATATAGTTTTATTTATTTATTTATTTATTTATATTTTTTATGTTATAGTAAACTTACAGATTACTATCCTTTAAATAGGTTACAATGCTTGCATTACAAATTAATATATACTAATATTATAAACAGGTAAAGTTTGTGAGGTTGTAGGAAGTAATCTCTGGATCTACCGAACCGATTTTGAAAATTCTTTTACCAATTGAAAGCCACCTTATTTGTGAGTGTTGTAGGCTATCTATTAATCCGAAAAATACTTTTTCGTGGTAGTCGGATTTGCAAAGTAAGTCGGAGAAAAAACGGTCGAACGAAAACGTTTCTAACTAACGCTGCCTTAACGATGAGAGATATATGATTAAGTCCTAGAGAAAAGTTGTAGAGCTTGATAATGCTTACAAAAAAGTCAGCGACAGCATATGTCTAACTTTTATATTTAGGTCACAAAAAGCACCATTTTATATTAAAAAAATAATTTAAATCCTTAGGTCATGTTTATTGGTCATATTATCAACAATTAAGAATTCTTATCAAAATAAGTATATTTATCGTCTCAAGTGTTTAAAACAAAAGACTTTTCCCTTTTACTGCGTATAATTTCCCCTTTACTGCATAAATGGTTAAAGATATAAAACACTCATAAATAAGACACTCACAAGAAGACACTCACAAATGCAGTAACACACATACATACATATGCAGTAAAAATATAACCCTTCTTTTGGCAGTCAGGAAATAAATCATGGCACTCGGTACTAACCGAACCAACTCATAATTTCATCACAAGTAAAAAGTTTTACCGCCCAACGAAGTGGGCACGGGTCAGCTAGTATAGAAATAAAATGGACACGATGGTAATGAAAAAAAGAAATAAGGCTAATAATAATATAAGGGTAAGAAAAGTAATAATAAGGTAAGTTGTTAATAAGGGATGTTCGAGAAAGGAATATATAAAGCAAAATAGAATTATGGATAATTGGATATAAATATTTGTAATACATAATATGACGTAATATAAGAATATTTATTTTATTTATTTATTTATTAAAGGTAAAGCACAAAATATAATATCTTACAGCATTACAAAAAAAAATGTGTTTGGACCAGTAGCGAAAAATAGAGCACACTGCAGCATATTGGTCACTACGTCAACACCGCCTAACTAGGCTTAGGCCTGTACTAATGCAGGTGTTCCAGGAAATATTTTACCTGTGCACACAATAAATTATCAAAAACTCTAAATTATGTCTTTGTTATAAACATCTTTAAAAAATAAATTAAAGTATCATCAAAAGTATTTGAAATTATAATCATAAAATTATCGAGTAAATAAATAAAAATTGAAATCATTACAATAGTAAATAGATAGATAGATACCTACTCAATAAAAGAAAATAAAAAAAACGAATAAAAATAAAAATTATACTAGTCAAATAATTTGTGGCTATGGTATATTATATTAGTCATATAACACAGTACACTAGAATGGCAATTAGTGACATCTTAAGAAGTAGGAGATAGGCTAGGTATGATTGAATCTTTAATTATATTAATGGAATCATAAAATACATCTAATCCTTTATATGATTTATTTTTGATTATAATTTTAATCAAAAAATGCGGATTTTTTTGTGCGCAAGGATCTGAGAATCACTCTCATCAAGAGTGTGATTGATGACAGTGATTCGGAGTTTTTAAAAATATTACAATGTTTAACTTTTATAACAACATATGCACATAATGTTAACTTTCTGCTAATTATTTTACGTTAATTAGTTTTTTGTCAAATTAGATAATAATTATCAGATGATAACCTTCTCCTTTTTTGAGGTCGGTTAAAAATAGGAACTTAGATCTACCGAACGAGACAGAGCAATACGTTAGAACGTAAAATGAAATGAACTGTCATCGATTTTCCCGCACCAAAACTACCTGTCAACTTATAGACGCCCGAATAAGTTTGAACACATTTCGTGCGGCGTTTCGGTCTTTTTTTTATGTACTACAATTTTTTTTAAATTACCTCAGAACTCCGACATTTAGCGATTTGGATTTTTATTTTATTTAAAAAGCTATATTTACAGATTGGTCCCATTTTCATCAAAATCCTATTCTGATGATAGGATCCGCGTGGAATTAAGGGAAATCGTCAAATATTATCATATGAAGTTAAAAAAAAATACATATTGGTTCAGTTCCGATGACAATGCATTTTTTATAGTAAGTATGACCTGATTCTACCCAGGCTTGGCTCCCGACGAGGGGATGTCAACAGCACAAACACGAAATTTTGTATACGCGTTTAGTTATGATAGACCATTGTAAAATTCACCATGAAATGGCCGCTGCACATAGGGTTGGCTCCCGACGATGGGACTACTCAAGGGTCAACAGGACAGACACAAAAATTTGTATTTCGACTCAATTACGACAAAATTCAATTACGACAGCCCGTTCAAAGTGTCATCAAGACAGGACTGCGGCACCCAGAGCTACCAACGAGGGAACTCCTCAACGGTCAATAGCACAGAAACGAAATTTTGTATACGCATTAAATTATAATAGGCTGTTCTAAGTTTTACCATTATCTACATAGCTATTGCACTTTAAGAAAATGATAGTATACGAAATATAGTTCACGATGGTTATAAAATCCATCAGTTATTTCCTTGTGAGTTTTCTCCCACTGCTGAATGGGTGGTTTTTGTGGACTGTAAATGTTATTTACCTTCGCGTTCTCTCGTTCTTCCTGACCGCCGAAGAGTCTCCCGTATCTGGTTCACACTCTATTAGATGATCACACAGTGAAAGAGTTTATTTCAAAAGAACGTTTATTGTCCCTCAATTTACTCGTGAGTTACAGTATACACTTTAATTATGCGCGCGAGTACGTGACCAGCCAAGGGCTGCCGTATGTACAACTATTATCCCGCCGCTTAAGGGTCGTTCATTCGCGACCTCGGTATTTTTGTGACTGCCTAATTTTTCAAAATCGTTCACTTTGCCTCGCTGAAACCCGTGATTGGGTAAAAGGCAATGGCGGCGGTAAGAGACCGGCCCACTGAGGGTTAAGGGGTGTGGCTTAGCGAGGGTACATTATTATACCATCAGGCTTACATAATCTCACCTTCATTGAAGGTAATTTTCTATAATATGTATTACTACTACATTATCAATAGGTTTATAGCGAGAATAGTAAACTAAATATTAACAATACATCATATTTAGTACTTAAAATTACTTCGAATATTTAGCATAATTATAAATATTTGATTTTATCCAAGATTTCAGTCGAATAATTAATAGCCTCCTAATTACCTCAAACAGTGCGATTATGTTGAGATTACCACATTTATTTTAATAAAAGAGGGTTGCGCGAGCGGCTTGCCGCGTTTACGATTTTTTGTAATCGGTCGACACCCTCGATATCTCCGCTGCGAGAAATGACAGGCCGATAATTAATTAGGGGTCTTCGGCCCTTGAAGACGGCGATATATTATTACCAGGACCTTTCAAGGAATTTTGTCCTGCGTATTTACTTAGGACTTCCTTGCGAATGATTTTAATATTTGAATGAGCCGTATTTTGTTTCAGTGTCTGTTATTTATGTCTGTTATGGGGTGGCTCGAGCGTGTGAAAGATGAATATAAGCTTCTAAGAATCGATCTCTCGCGAACAGCCACCCATATTAGAGAATGCACGTAATAATTCGTACACACGAAGAAACGCAATCGGGCAAATTGACGCCTTTGAGTATAATAGGACAAATTACCCTACGGTACTAGACCCTTTTCCATAGTATGCAACCTGCCCCCCCCCCCCCCCCCCCTGTTCATCACCCTCCTCCCTTAATATATGCGACATGCGGCAATTTTTATCGCAGACTAGTGAGGGTGATTTGCAGAAGCAAAATACAATCTTGCTAATACATTGCTGTTATTTATTTGGTTACCTTTATAATTTCACATATTTTATCGAAATACATGACATAAAAACCAGCAAGAATACTTGAAAAGTAGCGAGTACGCCACAATACAATGATTCAAAAAGCCCGCTCTTTCACAGCGGCAATCAATGTTGACATAGGCATAAAGTAGATGGAGTAATTAAAACAGTTATCGTTGCCATTTGCAAAAATGTATAATAGTATAATGAGATGGCGAGAAAATGTATATTGAGAATGGCGAGAATCGCGACAAACAGTCTTTATTAAACCTTCCATCAACTTCTCTGTTTTTCCTTACATCACCGGTGTGACTGGCTAAATGTGCTGCAATGGCAGATTCGGTAATGTATCGCAACCTTAAAGAACAATAAATTGAGATCCATAGGACCCTAACGTTAAAAAAGCAAACAATTGTAAAAATGTAACAATAAAAAAAATACGTTTTTTTTAACAGCGAAAATAATGATCAATTTTGTTACAACTCTAATTATGGCGAGAATATCAGAGAACGCGTCTCACCAGTTAAGTTTTAATGATTACATGCACATATTTGCTTGTTATAATAATAAAACAGCATTTTAGGTTTGGAGAACTCTTAAACTGAATTACTATGTTATGGCTGTTTTATTTGTATACTTATTTGTATTGAATTTTTGTTTTAAAACTCTCTTGTAAATTGAAAGCAATTTTTACGATGGATTGCCATTGCTTACATTGTAAGGTCCCGGGTTCGATTCCCGGCTGGGTCATCATTTTCCGTTGGGATCAAATTAACGGGATTGCATTTTCAACTCTGTCTACGAAATGCAATAACAAGACCCACAGTTACACACATGTTATATGCACATTTACATGTAAACCTTTCCATAGTAGGGTTGGTTGTAAGAGATTGTCATATGTCAATAAACCCGCCCATTGTGAAATTTCACAATAAAGAGTAGAAAACAAAACCAAAATATTTTGACAGTGTAAATTATTGATGTAACACTATATAAAATAGAAATAGAAATACAAACATATTTTATGCCCGAATTATGGTGGAACATTTATGGCGATAATGCGTAACATTAGGTCTCTCACAATTACCTGTTATTGTAATAGATTGACAAATTTACTTATTCGCTAGATTTATATTAGTGTTCCTGTACAAAATTTTAAATAATAAAATCGATACCTCTTGTATAGAAAAAATACAATTTAACATTACTAAAAGAAGTCTTCGATACCCAGACTTATTTAAAACACCTTTAGCAAAAAACTATACCGTAGTAAATAACGTAATTCCACGTATACGTATATGTCGTCTGTATAACAAATTTCATCTTGACAATCGCATCGATATATTTCATGATAGTTCATGCTCCTTCAAAGCGTCCCTCTTTAAAATACTGTAATTCTGGTATTTTTTGTTTTTTTTCCTTTTTTTATACGTATTTTTTAAAAAATTCAACCATTTCATGCATTGTGCTAATTGTGTACTCATATCAAAAGGATATTGATGTAGTGATGTAACTGTAGTATATATATATATATATATATCACTGTATGTGTTGTCAATATTCTGTTTGGGTACCAAATAAAATAAAATAAAAAATAAAAATAATGTCTCTTTAATTAGTGACATTATTTCGCTAGATTGCATTATAATATCTAAATCATATCAAATAATAATTCGTAATGTTCATTGAATGGCCTGAAATAACAAAAAAAAATGATTTAATATGAAATAATTCTAACAGACCGGATAAGTAGACTAACAGTAGCAAAAATAAATAAAAATAATTCACCAATAATATAAAAAATTAAGGAATAATCAAAAATCTATTTTAAAAAAGGAGAAAGGAAAGCGATTTAATTTTTATATACTCACTAGCTATTTTGCTATAATTTGTAAAATATAGCTTGCTTTTCTTTGTGAATAAAGGTATAAATATCCAAAATAGCATATACGATGTTAGACAGTTGTTCTTTAGAAAATCCTACAATAATAATCAAAACGAAAACTACCACATATAATTTTTCATATTGGTATTTTTTATAATTCTGAGAGAAAATGGGAGTGATAGAACAGATCATTTGCAAGTAGTTTAGATACATTTGATAGATTTTGTAATTAAACTACATTTTTGTGAATAAAATTGGATTTATTCATAATATCGTATAAGGTAGAAAATAAAAGACGTTAGTTATGTTATAATTATGTCAAACAAGGTCAGAGTTTTCTGTGGTATATTTATTTACTGGAGCAGTTTAATGAATTAAACCTATTATTAATTTAATTTCGCATGTAAATCGAGTAAATCAGGTTTTAATGCGGTGATTCTCCCTATTAAAAATTTGATCGTGTCTGTGAAATCAATTGTAAATGTTTCAACTAATGATGGTATGTTACCATGGCTGGACTTAATGGAAAATCAATTAATTTCATATACATCTTATTTATTTCTAGACTACCGATATATAATCATTTAAAGTCTGTAATAATCTTTGGATCACATAACGCACAGCTTATCGAAATGGGCCTATTTTATTTAGGGGAATGTTCTCTGCGAAATCAACTATGGTATACTTCAGTGATGTTATCGTTTATTGGGCTTAATATATATGACAAGAATTGGATGACCGGTAAGGTGTCAAGCTGTTATCTTTATTACGACGCTCAAATCAGAGAGGGATGACATAAGCAAACATTAAAATAACGAAGTAAATTTCTGGGATCAACAAAATTACAGCAAGCAACTATATACTAGTTGTCTAGACTTATTACCCAATTCTAGAATTGATTAGGCCGCCAAAAGTTTTGAATTATTATAAGAGGCAACCAATGTACGTATAAAATCGAAGTCTATCGCGGTTGTTTGACATTATAAATAGGATAGAAACGAATTTACCGTGTGAAATTTGTAGCACCTGACGTTTCGGTGACTATACAGCCGCCGTTGTCCAGGGTAGAC
The DNA here is from genome assembly GCA_944548615.1 of Micropterix aruncella. Lineage (NCBI taxonomy): Eukaryota > Metazoa > Arthropoda > Insecta > Lepidoptera > Micropterigidae > Micropterix > Micropterix aruncella. The sequence goes on along the minus strand of OX155972.1, from coordinate 7,112,936 downwards.
AGTCTACCCTGGACAACGGCGGCTGCAACGTCACCGAAACGTCGGGTGCTACAAATTTCACGCGGTAAATTCGTTTCTATCCTATTTATAAAACCAGTGTACGATACCAATTATTCCTTTATATTCATTTATTTATTTGTTTGTTTTATGTTATAGCAAACTAAATATATGATAGTAAGTATATGATACTAGTATTTCAAAAAAATATTCAAACGAAACAAATTTACTATCCTATGAATAGTTTGCAATGCTTGCATTATAAATTAACATAGAAATAACATGAACACGTTGATAGTAAAAAAAATATAATAAAGCTAATAATAATATAAGGGTAAGAAAAGTAATAATTAAATAAGTTGTTTATAAGGTTATTTGGATAGAGCAAAATAGAAGTATGAATAATTGAATAATAATATTTATTATACATAATATGATATAATACAATAGTATATTATAATTTAATAATCATATAATACAGTACATTAGGATGAGTTAGTGAAATCTTAAGAATTAGGAGATAGGCTAGGTATAATCGAATCTAATGAAGAAACTGCATTTTAGGTTGGAGAATTCCGAGAGATGCCGTGTTATTGCTGTTCTACTGTGGAATATGTGTCTATACATGTATATTACCTTTTTCTGTAAAAGCGTTTTTGACAATAGGAGGTAATGATTTCGATGGATTGCCTATGATGTTTTTGGTACTGGTAACAATGAATGTTACGATTATTATATGGATAGTATATTATAGGTTAGATTTCAATGTTTTTGGTGATAGCACTGGAAACCGAAAGATAGCTATGACTATGGATATTTAATGCTTACAGAAAGGAAATCTTAAACATAGTTAAGCTGGCTACAGAAGAAACTGTCATGTCTGATCATTATGACAAGGAGAAGAAGGTATATATTGATGGTATGAAATATATGAAGATAATATCCATTGCCAACATTTTGCTTACCTCGTCTTGGATATTTTCGATCATAATTGCGAAAGATGTGGCACGTAAGATTACTACGATGCATCCAATCGGTGAGTAATAGATATGATACTTAAACCCGAATCTATATTGGTGCTTGAGCATACCTTTACCAAGCATTGCTAAAGCACTGGCTAATGCTTAGGCATTGATTATTGTCATATGATGCTTTAACGATATTGAAAAATTTAACCATCAAAATAGTCGATTCTTTGTTAAGGAAGTACGTGAAAATCTGATTATCAGATCGGATTGAATTAGCATGCACATACAAGCACTCACAAGCACGTTCGCACTACAGAAAAACCCACACCCACACACACATACATACACGCACACACACATACAAGCACACACACACACACGCACACACACACGCTCTCCATCACACAAACACACACCAACACCCGTACATAGCAACAACCTCATACATAGCGATTTTAACTGTTAGTTTTAAATTCTTTTTGTTTTTCTTTGTATTGTATTGTTTAGCATATTTTGTAATCCTTATATAGCAAATAATTTAAAACATCATTCGCTTTACTACTGTTATATATTATGCTTATATGTTATTTTTTATGATGTATGTTTTTAACAAAAATAAAAGATAAGAAATTATATCCTACAGATAATCAACTTCCCTAAGGAGTGCTCAATTATTAGGGATTCTTTCCGTTATCTCTTACAATATGCGTAAAAGTATTTATGACAAATCTGTGAAAATTTCTCTTTTTTAAAATGTTCTTAAATAAATTACTTAAATTTATATGTGATGTAAAATGATTTCCTATATTCTATCTTGTTTTTATTACATTGTCTTGGACCGTTAAAAAATCAAAAACCCAAAACTGCCTTCCGATGAATCGACCAAACTCTGCGACACTACTGATAGATAAACGACTTTTTTTTAAGGTAAATATGTTTATTTATTCTTTTCTGTTTTTTTCTAGGTTTAACACCAATAGATGTATCTCCAAACTATGAAATCATGCTGTGCCTTTTTGAAATATTTGTGCTTCTCTCGGTGATGGCCCATTCCGGGTTCCATTTGACCTACTTGTCTCTGGTTGGCCACTGCCGCTGCCAGTTCAAAGTTTTATGTTGCAGATTCGAGAAATTGATCGAAGAAATGGCAAATCCTGAGGTGGCAAAATATCGCGTTAGGAGTTTAATCAAATTAACAGTCGACAGTCACTGCTTGTTAATATCAATGATATTGACACTGAGGCATATTTACCAGTTAATAATGGGTTGCAATATGTGTATGATCGTTATCTTTCTAGTTCGTTCTCTTCAATTACGCAGTACTTATTCAGTCGGAATGATAGCACCGCCAATTTTCATAATTTTTGTTTATTCTTACATAAGCGAACTTCTCAATGCAGAAGGTGAGAATATTCGCAATTCGATTTACATGGCTCAATGGCATCTGGTTTCTCCCTTCTACCGCAAAGACTTGTGTTTTATAATACAAATAGCTTCTAAAAAATCTTTTTTGTCGAATGCAAAAATGTCAGATTTATCTCTCAAATCATTTCAAAGTGTGATTAATTTCTGTTACTCAGCTCATGCTATCATGAAGTCTAAGTATTAAAAATAAGTTATTTCGTTTCTACTTTAGTATTTTGATTTCCCCGACCACCAACCGGCCAAGAGAAGTTATATTGGTAGCCGAACCGAGCCATTTCGGGCATATTCAATTTTACTAAAATGTATTGACTATTTCTATTATTAGGTAGATACATAATACATAAAATAGTCAAGATATTATATCTTGACTATTTTTATTTGCAATATAATCACTAAGACGTTTATTTTACTTTTTGACAATCGTCACTTTTTTTTGTTATTTTTGACATTACATTTATTAACTTTATACTAAAAAAACCTATTTTTATCGGTATTTTAAAAAAAATATTATGTTCATTATAACCTTCTTTTTTTCTCATTACATTATTCATTATATTCAATATAATAGAATCACTACTTATTGAGTTAATTTGTACATATCTTCCCTATATCTTACATCTCTTTAACTTTCTACATATTTTACTCTGTGTTTTTTATCTGGTAAACTAAATGGTGAGACTCGATTTAATTCTACAATAATACCTTCTTTATTCTTATGAGTAACCTTTTATGTTTTAATTATTAATAGAAGAATTTGATCATTAATGAAGAATTCAATCATATCACGGCCAAATGTAAATGTATACAACTGTCTATACAACTATGTATTAGTTTTTAGGACAATAAATTATTTGATTTGATTTGATATTAAAAATACGAGTTTATGAAATTTAGCAGTATATTTTCAATTTCCCCAATATAAGTAATTAAATAGGAAATAGCGTTATATACAACAAGTTACCAAATAGTATAAAAAATGTAAACAAATCTATGTTAACCCCTCATGCCCCGATTGTTAACCCCTCATGGCCACAACACGATTTAGCGTGACGACCCCGTTTTAATTTAATTTTAATTTAATTTCTTTGATTTTATTATGTTTTAATATGTTAATATGTTTTATTTTAATTACGGGAGCAGTGGCTTGGCAGTAAGTAATTTTTTGGTGAGACAGTGTCATAATTCAATTTTTTTTACTAATTTTTACTAAATTTTTATGGGACATCAACTTGTCAATCGGCTGAGGGGCCGAGGCCTGAAGGGTTAATACAAAGGCTAATAAAATTTATTATACCAAATATAACCCTACAGGCGGTTGGACAAAATAATATGAGCACCACGTATAATAGTGCATTTTGATGCATGTGTCAACACTGCTTCCGTGTATATAATGCGCTTCTTATGGACTTGTATCGCTGTTGATGTGACAGGTAAAAAGACTTGACTCAGGGAAAAATGTATGGCCGTCTTTCTAGACTTGGCGAAGGCCTTTGATACCATATCTCATAAAATTCTCCTAAAAAGGTTAATGGGATACGATATCTGTCGCAGGGAGTTGGTTCCGAGACTATCTCAAAAGCAGAATTCACACTGTAAAGCATGGCAAAGTGGAAGGTGACCCAAAAATACTGACTTTCGGTATACCACAAGGCAGCGTACTCGGTCCAATATTATTCACATTATATATTAATTCGCTGTGTGAGCCTAATATCGGAGGAATAATATCTAATGCTGATGATACAGTATTTATTATTTCGGCCTTTGCTAAGTTGGCCACGAAGACCCATTCTGTTTAGGGTTGGTCACACTCACGGGTCAACACCCATCCAACGGCCTCCACGCATGAAGTGCGAGCCTGGGCAGGACTCTGGCCTTAGGGCTAGTATCCCCTAGGAGTCAATCTTCTGGCGCTCCTGGCGGGTTTACGAACCGTGCAGCGTAAGCCAATCGATTGTACACTCTGACTAACAGTTAAGAGTTTCAAGGCGATAGGTGAGGGAAGCAAACCCCGCCCACCGCCCGGGCAGTTATAACGACGAGGGTCGTCTTGTCTGCCCGGGATGTCGTGCTACGACAACCCTGCGCTTACCAGAAGGGTAAAACGCGCAGGGGGTGAAATAGGGTAAACTACCCCCCCGTACCGCCCCGAGATCCCATTTATTCGAAAAATAAAAGGTATTTACAAAGAAAAAATAAAAATTTACAAAATATTACAAAAGGCGAAGGCGCACTGTCCGTGGGCAGGTCTCGGAGCAGCCACGGGGGGGAGGAATCCCTGGATCCTGCAAAGAACGAAACGCCCCTCGGGGCGGTAAAGAGACGGACACAAAGACGGGCACTTCGGGCTGGAAGTAGGTACCCCCTGGGGGGTAGGTAGGGTAGGGGTAGGAAGTAGGGCTGGAAGAGGGTACCCCCGGGGGGTATCCCGAAGCCTCATGCTTTTCCAAGAAGCCACCCAGTGCTCCACAAACTCGCCAAACGACTGGAAGCAGCTCCTACAACTGACCAAATCCGGGTACCAAATCGGAGAACGCCCAACGCACGCGCCCACTGCATCCATCAATTTCTCCCGTGCAGCCGCTAGAATTGGGCAAGACCAAATTACGTGTTCCGCAGTTTGGCGACCATACCCACAGGCGCACCGGGGGTCATCGGCAAGTCCAAAGTCAAATAGTTTGGCTCTGAACTCTCCGTGGCCCCCAACCAGCTGCGTGGTATGGTGGTCGAACCGCAGAAACGAATTTGCCATCCGCACTGCAACGGACGGGAAAAAGCAATGGGTGAGGCGGCCCGTACCCCCGGCGTCCCATCTAGCCTGCCAGACACTCAAGGACTCCACCCGAATCAGACGGGCAAACTCCCCAGCTCGGTGCGCCACCGGGTCGATCGATAGGCTACCGGCTGGCCCCGGCGGTACCGCGACAACGCTGCACGCTCCAGAATCTCCAGGTCAATCGGCAGAACGCTAGCGATGACAGGTAACGCAAGACTGGACGTCGTTCTGTACGCCCCGGTCAGGGCCACGAGAGGGATGCGCTGTCCGCGCAGCAGCGCGACACGCGTCGCCTCAGGAACAGCAGACTCCGTCCAAGCGCGTGCGGCATAAGTCGAACGCGGGACGAAGACGCCCTTATAGATATGATCGCCATGACCGCCGGGAAACGAATTCCCCAGTCGGCCCGACTCACTCCGCGGAGCGCAAAGAATAGATCCCGGGATTTTTCGGCTGTAATCTTTGCGTGCGAAAGAAAGGAAAGGGAAGCCGTAAGCGTCACCCCCAGGTATCGAACGGTGGCCGGGAAGGATACCGGGCGACCGTTCATCCTGATGACAGGGTTCCGCTTAAGATGTCCCTTCAGGAGAAGCGCCTGAGTTTTCGTCGGAGAGAAGGTGAGTCTGTTTCGCTGACCCCATCCGAGGATCAGGTCCAGCGAGTCAGCCACCCTTCTTTCGACCTCTGCGCGACTCCTGCCGCCCACCAGGAGGAGAGCGTCGTCTGCATAAGCGCTGACGGTGCACCCCTCCGGGTAAGGTAGACCGAGGAAATCATCAAAGAGAATGTTCCAAAGGCTAGGACCCAACACTGACCCCTGTGGACAGCCCATAGTCGGGGTTTTGGTGACGCTGGTCGGGCCGTACCTCAGAGTGACAGATCTGTCTGAAAAGTAGCTCATCACTACTTTCAACAAATTGTTCGGGCACAGGCGGGCGCGAAGCTTGCATATGAGCATCGGCCACCACGCGTTGTCGAATGCACCGGAGATATCCAAAAATACGCCTACCACGTAGCGGCCGTCGTAGTTGCGGACCCAGTTTTTCGCAAACAGGATGGCGTCCTCCGTGCTTTTCCCTCGGGTAAAGCCAAACTGACGCTCGTTCTGGGAAGACAGAGTCCTCTCCAGCCGTTCGCGCACAAGCACTTCGAGCACCTTACCCATTATGGGAAGGAGCGTGATGGGCCTGTACGCTTTCGGATCCGAGCGCGGCTTGTCGTTACCTTTGGGAATCACCCGCAGGTGGCCAGCCTTCCAGCATAATGGGAAATGACCGTCCCTAATGCATTTCTGCATCAGGACAGTCACCTCCCATCTTGCGAATTTCCACACCCGCTTCACTATATCAGACGTAAAGTTGTCTATCCCCGGTGCCTTTCTGCGCGATAGCGACCCGATGATGGTGCCGACCTCGTCCGCTGTTACCTCTGACAGATCAGGTACGCGCGAGTCTACGGCAATAAGCCGCCGCAGCTGCGCGTGGTGGGGATCATCATTGTCATTCCGATCCGATGGACACAAAGAACCGAGGAGAACTGAAAGAGTGCCTTCGGTGTCAAGCGGGGCGGAAGTACCCTTTTAAGTAGTACCCTAGCTGTAAGAAGTTAAAAGATTGTTAATGTATTAAATTTTACTTTTTTTACATGCGCATGATTCGCGATTACCCTTGTGTAGAATGTTAAATTATAATGTTATAGCCCAGTCGAATAGGTAGTTTTAATAAAAATAACTGATGATGTTTTGAAACTTGGCATAGATGTTCATTAAGGTGTACTTTTAAACATACTAAAAGTCGCCTTATCAATCTGTCTCACCTTTATTTTAGTTTCCTTTGTATTGTGAACGCTCTAAAAAAACGAAATTAAGACGGAAATATCGATTTTGACAACCCCTGAAACGATTAGGATCATTTCCAGACTGATGTCTGTCTGTGAGTGTGTGGGAGCTAATGGGCCTTGTAGCAGTTTGGTCACTAAGCCCCATGAGTGAGGGTCAGCTTAAGTCACGGGTCAGCAACTATTCGGCAGCCTCCACGCAGAGGTCCGAGCCCGGGTAGGACTCTGGCCTGCGGGAGCGCCCGAAGAGCAAGTCCCCCTAGAAATTGCTCTTCGGGACGGTCTACAAAGTCAGCAAATCGACTGTTCATTCCGACTGATAGACGGGGAGTCTGAAAACGGCTTTGTTTCCTATAGAGCGGGGGCGGTTGTTTACCTAGTGTAAGCCGCTCTTGAAACGACGATTCGGCTAGCCGATACCGTGTGAAAGCGGGGCAAAGGATGCCATGGTCCGCGATAGATTCGGTAGACACCGATCTCCGCTACACTAGAGAGAATATCGCGCAGGCGACTTCGAACCTGTAACCAGTCGGGAGGCCGGAGAAATCTGGCAATAACTGGTAGCAAGGGTGCTTGGTCCGCCCGCTGGCTTAACTAACCGGTACCTGGCGGTAAGAGTTAGTCTCTCACGGGATAGTTGCCCGAGCTGGATAGTGGATCGTCCATTATCTGTCTTCCACTCTCATCCTACGGCTGAAAGAACGATAAAATTTCGTTATGCCAACCTGGAGTGACGAGTTTCCCCATTGCTGTCGACACTGCACAACTATTGGTGTTCGATATGCTTCTTTTAAATGGAACATTTTTAAATTATGACTGTAATATTTAATTACCTTCGCTGACGTGATGTATTTAAAATATGTTTTAATTTGATAAGGAAATTAATCTTGACTCTCCGATGTCTATCGATGGTAGTTTTCATCCCATCTATTCGATTCGCCTTTAAGTGCGCCCAAAAGTGGTGTTTTCTATAAGAAACTTTATAAGTGCGCCGCAATTATCTTTGCGGCTCACCTTTTGAATAAGTGCGCCGCAATTTACCTTTGCCGCGCACTTTTTGAATTTGGAACATCTTAGTCTTCAGCGCCGAAGAAATCGAACGCAAATATTGTTTGAATAAAGACTGGCTGGTACGACGGCCACTAGTCGCGCCGCCGCCGGCTGATTAAAAAAAAACAAATGAAATTAAAAACGCGCGAACAAATGCCACTATCGCCGCACCCATCTAAGTACATCGAAACAACGGGATTCACCGTCACATTTTCCTCAAAATGAGCCAGATTCGGACATTATTTCAAACACGCAGAATATGAAATCTACAACAATCTTAATTCCTAATAAAACTGTAACAATAAATATTCATAATTGCGAAAATGTCTCAAACGTAAATATATTAAGTGTTTAGTTGTTTTATTATTAGATAGTATTTAATTTCAATTTAGTTGATACTCTATGTTTTATTAAATAATAATATTACAATAAAATATGAGGCGCCTTTTATTTTCTCATAGAGGGTGATGAAAAGTAGAGTGTATCACTGGGGCTCAAAATATTTTTGGCTCGGGCACTTTTTTGAATCCCTCGCTACGTTCAAGATTCTACTAAAGATTCCCTCGCTACGCTCGGGATTCTACTCTAGAATCCCTCACTTCGATCTGGATTGGACCTCACCTCGCCGTAAAAATATTATTTTGCTCCCTTATGATACAATCTACCATTGTTATTTGTTTTTAATTTATTTTTGCCGTGCTCGAAACTCAACTCTTAAAGAAGAATTGCATTTCGAGAAATATCAGAAGATTAATAGCGTCGTGTCGTCTCTGTATATTTGCAAAGTTATGTTTTGAATTTAAAGAAAGACATTATTTTTAAAATTGCGGTAATTAAAGTTGATTGAAGATATGTTGATTGATGTAGCCGATGTTGATTGAAGGTTTCTTGAAAGTTGAGGTTTATCAGAAGGTTGCTTGAAGGTGTTGAAAGGTGTTCTGTCGTCGGGGTATACCAACATTGAGAGATCTCACGTGGGGTTTCACCAATATTGAGAGGTGGGAAAACCAGGGTTCTAATCTTACTTAGATTTTTACCTCAGCAGACAAGAGACTAGAGAAACATAACCATTAGTATTTAAACTATTTATTATCTATCTTATTAATGTATAAAGAGACGCTTACCATTGAGTTAAACTGAGTAAATAGAGAGTGAGAGAGTGAATTTAATACACGAAAAATCGTTAATTATATAGCTAACATTTTGACGTTAAAATATTCAGAATGACGTCGGACTGTACATTCGTGGTATCGAAAGAAACGTCTGATAAAAAGCTTATGGCAAAAGATGCAATACGAATTCTTGTTAATTATGTTGTTTAATAATGTCAGACCAAATTCTTGAGAAAAAATGTTACACGTGTTATATTAAAAGAAGTCGCTAAATTATGCATATTGCTAACCGTTACAACCGAATGGCTGATGACGCATGGTGCATGAATCGTCCAATAGCGCCGGAGCCCCTTCCACCAAGGGAAACTGATCCATAAGCTGTGAGTCTTGGGACGCGAGAGTCATTCCCGGAGTAGTAACTCGCACGAGGAGGCTCCTGAATAGGAGCTTGATCTGACCCGAAAACACGGTAAATCTTAGGGCCCAAGCTGCAAAAAACCAATCGCTACCCAAGGAAAGAAAAATTAAACGCGTTGTTGTTGGTCTAAATTTAAACATCTACAGCAACCATACTTGGACTCTTCCAACTGTCATTTCCGGAGAAGCCGCGGCCGCCCGACCTTTCGAATGTAATAACTTTAGCAGTATTTCAGGGGATCTCGAGACATCGCTAAATTTGCAGCAGTACAGTTCTCGTCGCTGCTCTTTCGGATATATCGACTACTTGTAACAGAAAACTTTGTGCATAGTAAGAAGGCTAATTGTGTAAAGTCATCGACTAAGGTTGGTTTGTAAACTTAAACTTAGGTCGTACACTTAAACTTAGTTTACGTACCATTCTACCCTGGGCATCGTTGGTTGCAACTTATTGGTTTTAGATGTTTTTTATATTTTTTATACTTAAGTGTGAGTGTTCGAATGAATAATGCAATGTGTGTATGAGTATTGTACTGTTGCGAATGTTTACACGTTTTATCATATCCAACGTAATCATAAGAAATTATCTTTGATTCCTAATATTTTACTCAAGATAAATACTTAGATACGGACATTTTTGCTCAATCAATTAATCATTTATTTTCTCCAAAACTAAATGCATATGTGTGTAGACATTCATTGAGTGTTATGTTAAATGATTATTTCATATGATTACATTAGGTAATTATAAATCAGAATTTGTGGAGAATACAAGTCCTTTTTTTACATCGTAATATTACCATTTTTATTAGATACTAACGATATAATTCAACTTGAGTTTTTGGATATTTAAAAAAATATTTATTACAGTCACAAAACTCAAGGTTACGAATAGAAATTAGAAAAATAAATGATTATTTCTATTTGGTCCTCGGGAAAATATTATAATTATTAAGAATTTTAACAGAACAGGTTCCTGAGTTATTGTCGTATATTACCAGTATTTAAATTAAAATTATAATGTAATGAAAATTGTCAAATTAAAATACTTCGTTGTTAGTTTATTATTAAATCAATTAATTAAGTATATTATCAATAATTAATTATCAATAAAGTATATTAATTAATAATAAATTGTCTATTTTTTTATCATAAAATTCGAAATAAAATAGTCAGTATAATATAAAGTGTTAAATAAAATCAATAAAGATAAATGTTATACCTGTCAAATACTTCGGGATTATAATGAAAATAGAAGAGTCAAATTCCAGAATATTATTTTATTCTATGAATATTTGAGATCACTGTCTTACATTAGGTATTTATAACTAGCTAAATATATTTGATCACATATAGAAATATAAAGAGTCAAAATATCCATTATTAGAGTTCTTTAGTATCGTATAATTCTCTCAATGAGATTTATTTTTAGCTTATCCTTAAGTTTGAGCACCCCTAAGGATAAATATTTTGCTGAGTTAGGTATGCAATGAGTAAACGGCTATTAGTTTAATTTGCTTCACCTGCACGATTATTGTAATCTTAACTAAATATCAAAGCCCTTCTGCTGTAAAATAAATTAAAATAATAGTAGTTATAATATAATATTAATAAATGTATCAATATAACCAAAAAGAAGTTTCTTATATAAGTGGTTTTGTCCAATTATTGTTACTTTACCTAATAATATAATAATGAATGCAAAACAATAAGTCAATGAAACCATGAATATTTATATAGAACTAACATGTTAATGGGTACTGCGTTCAAAAGTAGAAGTTGAATTTCACGATTTTTGATTGAATGATTTTTAAATGCCTTTTTCAAATAGTTATGAATACCTAATTTTATCTCTTTTGTTTTTCTTTTAATTTAAACTTAACGTGTGCACAGGTACACCTGCTCTAGTACAGGCCTAGGCCTAGTTACGCGGTGCTTGACGTAGTGACCAAGATGCTGCAGTGTGCTCTATTTTTCGCTACTGGTCCAAACACTTTTTTTTTCGTAATGCTGTAGGAATTTATATCTCTTGCTTTACTTTTAATAGAATATAAAATAAAATAAATATTTATATAAAACTAACATATTAATGGTTACTATGTTTAAAAGTGCTATATCTTTGGAAGGGCTATGTCTTTATGTTTATCACGAATACGTCTTTCAGCGTATTTCTAGTGGCAGGAAAGATATAAAAAAATATAAATACATAGTTCTATAGTTTTTGTGACTTTATTTACAAGATGTAGTCTAAATTCAGTATTCTCTTTTCGATAAAGTTACAGCATTCGCCCTTTATGAATTTCGAAAGTTTCGTCCATACCGCTGGATGGAAAACTTGTCAAAGCTCGCTCTGACGTCTCCTTGCCACTCGGGCCAACTTTATGTGCAGTCGACTTTGATGAAAAGTAATGACGCAGCGTTGGGGAGTATATTATTTTTCACTGTCATCGCTGAAACGACAAAAATAACTACAAATGTCATGTTTCCTTCATTTTTCAGTGGTTAGTTGATGTGATTCGACATTTGAGATATTATGCAGTCATTCCTTTCAATAAATGGCGATGCTTGAAAACTATGGCCGTATTTTCGCTATTCAGAGTATTGTCAGAGCAATAAGATGTAAAATAATAAAACTAAGATTAAAAGCGCATTTTCAGCATTGAAAAAACTAGAAAAGCCAAGGCATTACAATATTAGAAGACCTAAAACGGATGCACCGCATTACAGCCATTGTAGACAAATTAAACTCTTAGTTGTGCAACTACCGCAAAGCATGTTTTGGTTCCTAATGGTTTTGTGCAGCTTGAGCTTTGTCAACCAAAAATGGAATAAAAATAAAAATCATACTAGATAGTCAAATAATCAAATAATGTATGGCTCTCCTCGCGACCTTCATTTATTAGCCACGTATGGCTCTGCTTCTTAAAGGAACCTTTATTCTGAATTGTTTTAATATTAAGTTCTAATAGGTTATATGCCCTGGGGTCCAGAAGAGTAAAATAACTTTGACCAAAGGGAGTCATCATTCGGGGAAATTTTATTTTGTTGGCAACGGATTATCGTATCGTATGTACTCGTTGTGAGAAGGTCCTGTTGTATTGAAATTGAACAGAATTTTAAGTAGAGCTATCTCAAATCCAATACTTCATATACCCAAATATTTTTTTCCGTTTTTGCCCTCCTAGTTCCGGGGATACCGTATATACTGTTTGAATAAGAAAGCCCAATCTGTAATAACATTGGCTCACTCAATTCTTAAAGAATAGACAATATTTTAACAAATAAACCCGAATCCAAAATTGTGTATAAGTGCAGCAGCCATGTCATCAGTCATGGTTATACTTAGAATGGGCTATCATAATTGAATGCGTATATAACGTTTTGCGCCTGTGCCTGCGACTGCTGAGGAGATCCCTCGTTAGAAACCAACCCTGGGTGCCGCAGTCCTATTTGGGAGTTAATGGGCCCTTGCTGAGTTGGCCACGAAGACCCATTCTATTCAGGGTTGGTCACGCTCACGGGTCAACACCTATCCGACGGCCTCCACGCATGAAGTGCGAGCCTGGGTAGGACTCTGGCCTTATGGTTAGTTTCCCCTGGGAATCAACCTTCTGGCGCTCCTGGACGGTCTGCGCACCGTGCGGCGTAAGCCAATCGACTGTGCACTCTCACTAACAGTCGGGGGAGTCTGGCAGCAGTACTGTTTCCTATAGAGCGGGGGTGGTTGTGGGCCTTACGGCGACTGCTCTTGAAACGACCATCGGCTACCCGATCCTGGGTGAACAGCCGCGCAAAGGATGCCGTGGTCCGCGATAGATACGGTGTACACCGTTTCACCGCTTGGTAAGGGAGAGGATCGCGGAAGCGACCTCGAACTCGCAACCAATCGAGAAATTGGAGTAATCTGGTCGCAATTGGAAGTAAGGGCGTGAGTGTAAGCCCGCTGGGTTATACTCCTGGCTATCTCGCGGTTAAGGCGTTGGCCTCTTACGGGCTTGTGACGTAGCTAGATGGTGAACTGTTTAGTCCCCCAAGTCTTCTACGCTCACTCTAGGAAGATAGAACGACTAATCGTAAAAACTTCCTGAGGTGACGGGCTCGCCCGCTGTAGTCGACAACCCAAGTTGCCGCAGTCCTATCTTGGCGAAACTTAGAACGGGTTGTCGCAATTGAATGCATATACAAAATTTCGTGTCAGTGCTGTTGACTGTTGAGGAGTCCCTTAGTCGGGAGCCACCTTGGGTGCAGCAGCCATGTCATGGTGAAACTTAAAACGGGCTATCATAACTGAATGAGTATACAAAGTTTCGTGTCTGTGCTGTTGACCGTTAAGGAGTCCCCTCATCGGTTGTAGAATCAGGTCATGTTTCCCACAAAAAAATGCATTGTCATCGGAATTGAACCAACATATAAATTTTCCATTTCATATGATAATATTTGTGGGATTCTCTCAATTCCTCTTTAATCCTATCATCAAAACAGGGTTTTGTTAAAATAGGACCAGTCTGGAAGTATATCCTTTCGAATAAAAACATATTTTTCAAAATCAATTCATAAATGGAAGAATTCTGAGGTAACAAACATTTAAAAAAAGATACAATCAAATTGATAACCTCCTCCTTTTTTAAAAGTCGGTTAAAAAGTTGTAGATAGCTGTAAACTCAAATTTTGTTGTTGAATAAACTTCTGCCAGAGAAATTGTCCAAAAATCAATTTCGTTATTTAAAGAACCTAATTCGTTTCCCATTTTTAATTTCCTTCTTTAGTTTCACGTATAGAGTTACCCCTTAAATAGTTTGGATGTGCTGTCTCAAACACCATGCGTAAAAACGCAGGGAAATCTCATTTGTTTACCATTTTGCATTTACTTAAACATTAACCTAGCCTGTTATTCCAGAGAAAATACATAATATTCCTAAACAAATAAATCAGCAAACACCAGACTCGCTTCATGTAGTGTTGTATGTGATTATAAGGCGGAACTTCGATATATGTGCTTAGGAACTATTTTGATAACATAATAATTGTATAACTAGTTCGTGAAATAACAAGACAATTACCGAAACAGTAGTTTGTCTAAAGGAAGGGGTAGTTTGGGCAGGAAATCTAATTAATAGCGATATGTTACGTACTGATAAATGGTGCAGCGCTTAATGCTTCTAAAACTTTTTTCAATTGATAACATTTACAAATTTGACAAAATATTTTTTTAGAATTTTTTTTTTTAGTTTTTTTTAAAATGTTGTATAAATTGTTGCTTACTTGCTCGTGCTAAAGGATGCCTTCAAGGATGCCGGTAACTAAAAACTCAAATGTATATTACCTATATGCTCTATTTGTCGACTATATTTTAGTATTTCTTCGTTTCAATTTATTTATTTTATATATCTACCGTGCCAAATTCATTTTACTTGCCGACCGTAACAAATAGGAAGAGTAAAAGCCTTTAAGCCTGTGTATGTCAATTTATTAATCTACCGTAAAACGGGTAGCTTTATGCCTCAGTCGAAGGAATTAACACCGAAACTTCTGATTGCCAAGGGGAAAATGCGGACGTCACAGCGAGCGACTGAAGGCTTTACAGCCTTCCGGATTGGTGTTGCTAACCCAGAGAATAATATATAAATATACGCTCCCTGGCCAAATTATTAGACCCATCATTAGGGTTGATCGCTCTTGTATGGAGTAAAAATAATAATATTTATTGAAACCTCCCTATCCCTAAGAAAAATAATTAAAAAAACAATTATAAAATTTAGTACTGCCGCAAGATGGTTGAATTTCCGAAAAAAAAATGATTATATATTTTTTTTCTGTAACATGAAAAGTAATTAATAACCAAAATGATGATTACTGAATAGTAATTAGAGAATAAAACAACGTATGTACATTGCAGCTCCCCTTCCCCGCCCTGTCGAATCAGTCCGCTAATCCTATAGAGCAGTAATACTACTACGGAGATATATAGTAGGAATTTCAGTTTTTCTGAGTCTCATATTAACCTGCCACTCCTTCAAAAAACGGAAGCAGTACGTGTGAAGTCTTTCCCACGTGATGCGACCCGACCACGCGGGAAAACCCGATCACCCGTCAGCAATACTATCTACTATCAAAGGGTTTCCCTGCCACACTAACTACAGAAATAATGCTCAAAATAGTCAGGAAATCAGCTGATGGTGTTTGCGGACCATATGTAGATAGGTTTATTAGAAATCGCCTGGAATTACGAAACCTCATGCCAGTTTTCAACACTAAACGTGATTACCGCCCACTGTAATTTCAACGGTTTTTTAGGTTTTTCTCGATTTTTTTCTAAAAAGAAGCTAGTAAATGTAGGTATGTGTTTTTTAATTATAACCAAATGGTTACAAGTATGTAACCTCTCATATAAATATTATAAAGTACTAAATGCCTGTTTCCCTGTAAAAGAAATCATTTTCAATTTTTATCATAAAAAGGCTCGAACACCTAAATTTCATCCCCCTTGCGGCAGTACCTACTTAGGCAAAATATATTTATTTATTTTATTACTGCCTTGACCTATGTACCCATAGCACATTTTTCCGCATAGGGAGGTTTTAAAATTCTGAAGAAAAAAAAGAACGATCCAACCTACCCATCATGCGTTTTCCGTACTAATATATTTTTGAAAAATTATATAATTTCTAATATTGATGTATATAATTTATATAATAGTACTAGTGCTGTAGTAGTAGTAGTAGTAGTAGTAGATGGAGTGGGGGGCTTGTTTCCAGCCCTTGATGTCACCTAGATCTGTAAGGTCTTTTGTAACTACCCACTGTGTGGTTAGGTCAATTGTCAGCTAGTAGCCCGGTACTTCTTACCAGACTAAGTAGGTCACTGACCTTCATGTTGGGCAGATCGCTGGGTTCGAGAAAGGCTCGTCCCAGTAAACTGTGTCTTTTGGCGGCGAGCTCTGGACAGCGGCCAACAATGTGTATGCTGTCTTCAGGTTCCTCGCCACATATTCGGCAATCCTTGCTCTCGGTTAAGCCAAGGTTGAATAGATGAGCTCTAAGGGTCGTGTGTCCGGTGAGGAGACCGATAGTGGTTCTAAGGTTCTTCTTGCTCATGTCAAGTAGGGCCTTGGTTTTCTTCTGTAGTGGTTGCTCCATCATGGCTTTTGCCTGGCGACATCCCTGACTCTGTTTCCAGGAAGCCCGATGTTCCTGCTCCAAGCAGTCCCTGATGATTTTCTTACCTGTAGCGAAGGGGACCCCTACAGCTGGCTCCACTGGGCAATCCAGTGTGCCCAGTTTTGCCAGTCTATCGGCCTCTTCGTTTCCGGGTATGCCTTGGTGACCCGGTATCCATATTAGGGTGATTTTGTTGGATTTTCCCAATTTGTTGAGCTCCTGCATAAGTACTAGTGCTAATAGTGACTAAAAGTGCTCATTTATAAAATATAAAAAACAAAAGTATGGCAAGAGCGCATTCCGATAGTCTGATCAGACTATCGGATCCGACTATCGTATAGAAAAAATCGGACGTGTATTCCCGGTCATAAAGCGATTATAAAAACGATAACTTCAAAAGTGGTGTTGAAAAATATTTGCTTTCTCAGAATTTATACTCAGTCTGGCAAAACCGTGACGCGTCACACAGGCTCTATCCAATATCCTTCAAAAAAGACAGTCTCTGCCTGAAGCCTTCGCCGAGCGGTGCGCTTTACGGAGCCTGTAAAATACGCGCGATTTCTTGAATTTCAGAATGTCATAAATGGGATCTGGTTATAAAATTTATTTAAGTTGATATTTTTCTAACGATATCGTGATTTAAATAAGTATCAGTGAGTGTGATTCAAAGAGTCCAAAATACTTAAAGACGAGTTTGGATGCGTTTAAATTAAGTAAGTAAATATTAATTTATTGTTTTTATATTAATAAAGTTTTTCGACTCCATAAAATACCATTTCACAGATGTTGGGTATTTTGAAACAAAAGGCGTTAGAGGAAGTCAAATAGTTTTGTTTTAAATAACTAACAAAATACTATTATTCCACTATTATTATACTATTACATATACTATATTTCCAAATCACCTTAAAAAGTCTGTCATATGTCCCATCTACAAGGGTGGGGATAGAGAGGACGTCAGTTGTTATCGACCAATCAGCCTTTTAAATTCTATCTCAAAAATAATTGAAACAATTGCAAAGAAACGTTTGGTTAGTTTTTTGGAAACCAAAAAGTTACTAGCGGCGAGGCAATTTGGTTTCAGATCCGGACGAGGTGCTCAGGATGCATTCCTATCCTTAACTACTTCCATTGTTAATGCCTTAGATAGTGGAGAAAAATGCATTGCGGTATTCTTGGATCTGGCCAAGGCCTTCAATACCGTCTCACATCGTATACTATTGAGTAAACTCCAAAATATCGGAGTGCGTGGCTTACCATTAAAATGGTTTCAAAATTACCTTTCGGAGAGAATACAAACAACAAAAGTTGGTGAGACGGTCAGCTCGGAAGCACATGTTAGGTACGGTGTACCGCACGGTAGTATATTAGGGCCAATCTTATTCCTCATCTACATTAATGACCTTACTAACATGACCTTTGAGGGAGGAGAAGCTATCTCCTTTGCAGACGACACGGTTATTGTATTCAGAGGCAAATCCTGGGACGATGTGTACAATTACACCGAAAACGGACTATATATAATCAAAGTATGGCTAAATTATAATCTACTGACTCTTAATGACTCTAAAACTAAATATATGACCTTTCAAATGAAGAAAACTTACGACAAACAAACCCTGCGCAAACTAAAAATCCACACATGCAACGCTGTCGTTGACGGCAATAATGCGACACAGTCTTGTACGTGTACGGAGGTGAAAAGAGTAGATACAATAAAGTACCTAGGATTAACTCTGGACTATACACTCAAGTGGGAAGATCATATCAGGTGCACTGCAACAAAATTGAGAAAACTTGTACATATATTCAAGTTAATAAGAAATGCTGTATCCAAAGATTTAGTACGAACGATATATTTTGCATTGGCCCATAACTTACTAGCATACGGAATCATAGCTTGGGGTGGAGCCTCGCTGCAAGCACTTGATCCTTTAAAAAAAGCCCAAAAGTCGCTATTAAGAGTAATACACAAAAAACCCTTCCGGTATTCTTCTGAGAGCTTGTACAATGAATCTAAAGTCCTTGACGTTCGTCAAATATACGCTAAGGTAGTCCTACTCTACTACTATAATCATGACAATTATCATCTATATTCAACACACCATAAAGGAACACGAGTAACAACAACCAGACAGCACTTAATCCAAAAAAAGAGAACAAGTTTTGCACAATAACACTTTTCTTACATTGCTCCTCGACTGTTCAACAACATGAATAGTGTTTTTCCTGCAGGACTGAAATCTAGGAATAGTCACGGCGTAAAGAAAAACCTAACTAAGTCACTTTTTCAAACGGAGACATTAATAACATATATATTAAAATAGAGCACGATTTGTGAAATATATGTATATATATTATATATATTGTTATTTTATATTTATCTATAAAGTATATATTTATTTATGTATGTAAGTGTATATTTATATGTATATACCTAAATTTAATATTATTACGTTTTCTTATTTTGGAGACATATCTAACTTCTCAAATGTAACATAATAATACAAAGATAATACAGCAAGTTACGAAAACCACTATACCTTCTTTTATATAAGCCTACCTTAGTACAGGCGAGGCCTAGTTAGGATGGCTTTGAATTTTAAAAATACATGTAATATTATAGATAAATAAAAAAAATTGAATTTGAATTTGAATTATTAACCTTTCTTCAAAATTTTTACGCGGCAATATATTGTAATTTCTTGCGAAATCGCCGCGCTCGACAAAAAGTACTATATTTATGGAACTACTATAGAAATCATTAAAAAAAACTTGCCATAAATACAATAAAGTTTCGTATATAGGATATTGAAATCTCATTTTGTAAAACAATTAGATAATTATGAATAAATATGAGAAAGTCGAAAAAGTAAAAACCTCAACTTGTACTTGTCTTACGGAAAAATACGGAAACCTATTTAGAAATTGTAAATACTATCGTAATCTTTATTAGATTATCTATCAAAGGTAATATTTTGTTTTGCTTATTTACATACAAAAACATTTAGATATTAGCTCACAAAACCAATAACATTTTGATGATTTATCGAAAAAAAATTACGATGTTTGATAATGGAATTTTACCAGAAATATCAGCGAAATGACGCGTGAAATTATTTTAGCGGCCGTCTATTTATCTATGGTAATAATGAGATATTTGGTGTGGATTTTAGGATGCGTTAGAGTTATAAAATATTATTACTGTGCGCTCCGGGAGCAAGCCGCCAATATTGGTCGTTACGTAGTCAACGGTGTTCTGATGTGCAACCAATTTTAGTCGTTACGTAGCCGAAGGGTTTAGATACATTGAAACTTTGTGACAGACCAAAGAAATACCAAAGAAATTGCTGATGCAGAAGATGCGTGGAAGTTGCTATATATATATACGATTGGTGTATGAGAGTCAAGACACAAACGTACGGAATCTCGTATCGATCCGAATACCCTTAATACCCGAATACCATTAATCTGAAGTGTATCCGCGAGGATAATAACCCACTCTACAGTGCGTTCCTATTTATATTCTGTTATAATAATCATACTGAAATCAGGCACATTTTCAAAAGAATCATTCCGAATGCATTTGGGTGTGGTGATCTTAACAAAGACCTGATGATTCTTTCCATTTTACAGGAAAGTATCTAGGGGCAAAGGGGATACAAGGGACGCCCCCATCCCGAAATGTTTTGAGTAATAAATAAATTCGAGGAAAAATTGAGAATCAGGGATAATCCACGACTTATATGGGGTGAGTTTTAATTAACCGGCATCCTTGAAGGGGGTGAATTAGTACGAGCAAATAAGCAACTTTTAATAAAAATTTGTAAGAAAATTTATATTTGTATTTTTTTTATTGTTTTTTTTTTTAATAGTATAAAAAGCGCTAAGAACGATACGCCATCTAGCGGCAGGTAAAATATTTATAATATCGTTTATTAGCGATATTTTACCTACCGATAGATGTCGCAACGCGCTCAAACGCTTGTCAAACTTTTATTTAACAGTTAAGTTGTTCAAATTTTTGAATTAAAAAAAACAAAAATAAAAAAAACTGAAGTCTGGATATCTGAGGTCTGCTCATATCATAATTTTTCAAACGATAATTCTATTGTACCGATCCCTCCTCCAAAAACACGAATCCCATAATCGGCAAAAGAGTTCCAGCCGATGTCAATCTTGCCTGTCTTTTCAAAAGTGTTGAAATAGCATAATCTCAATAAATTAATTTCCTACGCATAACAACCTGCTCGGTCCCTTGCAGTCTGGTTTTCGCCCAGGTCACATCACCACCACCGCTCTTGTCAAAGTCACTGATGGCATCAGTTGCCATATGAATGACGGGGACCTTACTCCGAGTTTTATCTCCTGAAGCGCGTAACGCGACGCGGAAACCGATCGACTTAAACAAACGATCCACGGGGGGCAATTCTTGAAAAATTTAGCATGCCATATTTGTCTATGGTCCATTTGATTTACATGGGCCATAGACAAATTTAGCATGCTAAATTTTTCAAGAATAGGGGGCACGGTCTGAGAAATTGTGACAGTCCATGGAGATATTCCTAAACTCTATCAGTCTTATTTATTAGATTTGCTTGGGACACATCTCAGCTCCGTCTTAGTTACGCACTACTTATCTCCTTAGGACACAGCGCATACGATGCTTATTTATAAACGATACATAAACGTTACGTAGCTCCGCTGTGTCTGAGCACTAGGCGGTCAATTTAATCCCGGAAATACAGTGATGTAACCGGCTATTTTCGCGTTTTGCGTACACAACGCTCATCGAACTGTCAGATCTTTTCGGTCGTCGGTTGCGTATATTGAGGTGCAATTCGCAATAGCAAGCTGTTTCTTCTGCAAAAGAAACAGTTGGAGAATAGAGAGAAGCGGGAAATTGCTTTGTATGAGCGAAAATTGCTTTGCGTGAGCAGATGATGCGGCATAACGATGCGATTTATTTAAAAAGAATGGCCATTTTAGACCAGGAATCTGAAAGAAATAAAAAGTAATTTGTATGACTGATTAGTTTTATTTTTAATACTGTTTAATGCCTATTTTCGTAAAGTTCACTTTAGAAAATCGATACTTATATCGAAATTCGTCTTCCGTCAACTCGGTGAACGGGTCAAAATGTTTTTTGTATGTTTTGGTAGTCCGCCTCTGTCCTAACATCCGCAGATTATCAGAAAATACCGAATTCACCGATAAATCGTCCATTTTATTGATTAACACAGCCACAAAACCTGTACTTAATTCGCTAAACACGGTCCGACCGGTGCGCAAAGTGACGTTTGAGATAGGACGCGACTGAGCCGTGTCCTAGCGTTAGGCAACGTTTATAAATCACGATTTTCGCTCGGCTGTGTCTGAGACGCATCGCAAATTTTAAGTTACGTTTAAAAATAAGACTGTATGATTATGCCAAATTTCCTTTTAAATGAACCACTCAACCGCCAAATTTTGAGAATCGTGCCAAGTTCCAATACACGCAAAGTTGATGAGTAAAGATTCCCGAAATAATATTTCTTCCACTCCGTGAGACGTGATATAAATTCATTGCTAATCCGTGGCACTTGGAAATACTACTTGGACTAGATCCAAATGTATTTCTCACTTCTACTGCGAAGCAGCGATTACCAAACATGGCAACAATTCAAAAAACATTCACTCTAATCGCTGCTTTCATCGGCAAGATAAAACGTAAGATAAGCCGATGAAAACAGAAATTTATTGCATATTTCATGGCAAGTATTGTTGGTAATAAAATCAGTGATAATATTTGGATATGTGAGGGACCACCCTTCACTAGACTCCAAATTATTCGATGTGAGGTGGTGGTGTCAACTTACGAGTTATCTCCTTATTTAAATGCGGTTTTGATGAAGCAGAAGATATTTATTGATTTAATCTATTGAATATTGCCAGTTATAACGCTTGCCGAATTAACGAGTGCCCGGATTACTTTGTCGAGACGCGAGGGTTGCGCGACGGCGGTTATGTAGGAAAGTGGATGAGGATTATATATGTGCTCCTAGTATCTTGTACTGGGCACGGCTCGAGTCTGTGGGATTACAGACTGAGGCTTCGAGACTCAGGGAAAATGAGGATAGGAAACCAAGGAGCCGGATCCGTTGAGCGACCTCGCGTAGAGGGGTGCCGGATATGCCGTCGCAACCTTGGGGGAAGGTGATCAATCGGGGACTGATAATTTGGTTGCTTTTTGGCCGGTTTATATAGGCCGTGCAATGATGCAAATTTGAAATATTCTGAGTAAAAGTATTGTTTCATCGTGCTGATTCATAGCTGCACGAGTCAAAATAATAGCTGAATTGTTTCAGTGGATTTCACTGGAAATCGATGTATTTGTTGATCGTATATAGTGGACTTAAGGTCCGTTACAGATAATATATAGATATTGTTTATGTATTCAAGTTTTCGGTCTAAAGTGAACTTTGTGAAAGTGTTTTATATAGATGGTTTTACTTTATTTTATGTATCTGACTACTGTATTTCCTTAATAAATAAATGCCTTGTTGGAGGCGACTAATATGTAAATCACAGTATTTTTGTTATGTATATAAAGTAGGTTCTTTTATTACGACGTTACACAACGTCATCGTTTCCTTCTCCCGTATCGTCATGGGACTTAAGACGATGCGTCCGCCGTTATCATTTGCAACCCCTTCCCTCCCGGCTATTTTCAGTTTAGTCTTCCGTGTTTCTTTATATGGTTTCCTGACAGGTCGGCATGCTCATTTGATGTCATTATGAACCTTTTCCCCCTTGAGTCAGCCCAACTCATGCGTCAACACCTTCGAGCCAGGGTAGGACTCTGTGCCCTGTAGATCAGTTTACGCTGGGAATCGTTTTTCGGGCGCGCCTGGACGCGCGCAATCGACTGTGAATTCTCACTGATAACTTGGGGGATTCTGGAAACGACTTTGTTTTCTATAGAGCGGCGGTGGCTGTTGACCTAATGACAGCCGCTCTTGAAACGACCGATCGGCTACCCGATCCCGCGTAAACAATCGGACAAAAGATGCCTCCGTCCGCGATTATTCGAGTCGAATAGCCGCCTATATAAGGTATAGGACTGCGCAAGAGACATCGAAACCATAACCAGTGGAAAGGATCGAGAAAACCGGCAATAACTGGTAGTCAGGGGCGAGGCCGTCAACTTGTTGCTGCTCAGTGTCTCGCGTAAGGCGTTGGACTCTTACGAGCTTTTTGGCGGAGCTAGATAGTAGACTGTCTGTCTATGTCCTTAGGTCTTTAAATTCATCCTACGCCTGAACGAACGATCAAATATCGTTACACCAGCCTGGGGTGGCGGGTTCGGCTGTCATAGTTGACACTGCCCCATTGTTCCGAGACTTTCCTACAATCAACTGATCTGGAAACGTTATAGTCGTGTCGGATATCAGTGTATGTGCTTGTGATGATGTTGCTTGATGACATCAGAGTGTACTTCCGGTCCATTTCCTGTTAGGTTTGAGTACTTGCTTTAGGCTGGCTCGTTCTAAGTTAATGAGCTGCGTTGTCCTTAACTTTTCAGCGGGCGCGTTCGTATAAAATGTATACGATAAAGGTTCATGCAGTTATTTTTAAAACCGTTTCAGATATAACCAGCCTTGAAGACATTATCCCCTCCACGAAGCTAGAGCGTGGTTGGCCGCTTTTGTGCTAGTTTAGTTTCTAGCAAGCTTTAGTTGACTGCGCGCAAAGCGCGGACATTGTCATGAATGTGTTTTGGAAAAGAACAATACTACAGTTTCAATGACATTATATAATTTTTACATGTAAACAGTTGTAATTATATTACGTGTAAACGACAATCCTAAACCAAAGTGTTGTGCACTGATTGTCAAGATAACACTTCTTCAAGTTCATAAATTCAAATTGTAGATTCACTTTAAGCCCAAATATTAATAAACTCTTTATTTGCACTTAAAAAGTATACAAAAAAGGCGAGCTTATTGCCACATGGCAATGTCTTACAGCTAACCTAAACATAGTGGTACATGCGCGCATTGTGAAAATAAAGATTATTACATAACATACAGACAAGTGGAAGAATTTAAGACTAATAGTGCCCGAGGAGAGGAAATTGGGGGAGGAACAGGAGAGAAAGGGAAGAACTGGTTACTTCTTAGAAAGGTAGTAATCCCTAAGGTGAGTCTTAAACGATGGTAAAGAAGACGAGTTTCGTATATTTGCTGGGAGATCGTTCCAGAGTCTTGCACCATGGACACAGAAAGAATAGGAATAGAAATCACTATTATGACTCGGAATTTTTAATAAACTGTCAGAGGCTGACCGAAGTACGAGACCGTGGGAACTTAGTGGTTCAAAAAGCTTCTGGAGATAGGATGGTGTTATTTGGGTGAGTACACGATATAGGAGAGCCAGTATATGAACATTTCTTCTTTAGCGTATTGGCAACCACTTTAACTGTGCCCTATAGTCGGACACGTGATCATACTTACGTAGACCGAAGATGAATCGTATGCATACATTTTGCAAACGTTCAAGTTTGTTGAGCAGTTCCTCTGATAAATCGAGATAAGCCACATCTGCATAGTCAAGGAGAGGCAAGAGGAGAGACTGTGCAAGAGATTTTTTTGTGTCCATAGTCCATATTATTATGTTTTTATATTGCATATTTGTTATGTTTTATATTTGTTTATTCCCCTCCAATGTGTAACGTCCCGCTCGGGACGATCGCCTACCTACGGCAAAATGTCTAATAGGCAGTTAAAAAAAATCATATTCAATGCGATCATTTTACAGTTCTTTTTTTATGATCCGTATAGTGGTTTATAACTTATGGACGTTTTTCTCAAGGCCGTCGATTCACTCCGATTACACGCTCGACGGTTTCACGTTCGAAACGGTACTGGCGAGATTTTACTTCGCAAATTAAAGGGAATAAGATATATGTAGAATAAGACATATATAATAAACATGTGTTTATTAAATTATACTTTTATTTATTATAAAAACATATTTGTAAAAAACAGTTATCTGGTGCTTAATTCATGATATGTTGCGTTGTATAAAATTTATACGGCGCTCCCGCTCATGATAAATATTACGACGCGATCACCGACAGGTTAACACGTGCATTTTGCTATACCAATTGTCCGAACTGCGAGACGCTCATAGTGCTATGTCTACAACAGCTCGTCTGCATTGAAGTATGTCTGTGTGTATTTATGTCTGTCTGTGTGTGTTTGTATTCCTTCACTCCACAATCCGATTGAGCGAAAATTTGGCATGCAGGCATCATTTGGTGATAGTAGGTGTTCAACAGGTTTTGGTTGAATGGTTGTAATCGGGGCACCAGGGGACGCACTAGTAATATATCAATCTGGAAATATTAGCTAACGACTTGAAATTTATTACCCAGATGCCGTATTGGGCGGAAATCACTTCACGAAATCACAAATTTTGGTTAGAATATCTCATATACAATAATAAATTAATTCTGAAATACAACTAGAGTTGTCAACTACAACGGGCGACTCCGTCACCTCAGGAAGTTTTGACGATTAGTAGTTCTATCTGCCTGGAGTGAGCGCAGAAGACTTGGATAAAACAGTCCACCATATAGCTACGCCACAACCCGTAAGAGACCAACGCCTTAACCGCGAGATAGCCAGTAATGTTACCTGGCGGGCCGACACTCGCGCCCTTACTTCCAATTGCGACCAGACTACTCCAGTCTCTCGATTGGTTACGAGTTCGCGGTCGCTTGCGCGGTCCTCTCCCTTACGAAGCGTTGAAACGGTGTAAACCGAATCTATCGCGGACCACAGCGTCCTTTGCCCGGCTCGGATAGCAGGATCGGATAGCAGAAGGTCATTTCAAGAGCGGTCGCCGTAAGATCCGCAACCACCCCCGCTCTATAGGAAACAGTACTGCTTCCAGACTGCCCCGACTGTTAGTCAGAGTCGGAGCTAATGGGCCCATGCTGGGTTGGCCACGAAGACCTATTCTGTTCAGGGTCGGTCACACTCACGGGTCAACACCCATCCGACGGCCTCCACGCATGAGGTGCGAACCTGGGTAGGACTCTGGCCTTGGTCAGTTTCCCCTGGGAATCAAACCTGTGGCGCTCCTGGACGGTCTGCGCACCGTGCGGCGTAAGCCAATCGATTGTGCACTCTGACTAACAGTCTGGAAGCTGTACTGTTTCCTATAGAGCGGGGGTGGTTGCGGACGTTACGGCAACTGCTCTTGAAATGACCATCGGCCATCCGATCCTGGGCGAAGAGCCGGGCAAAGGACGCCGTGGTCCGCGATAGATTCGGTATACACCGTTTCACCGCTTCGTAAGGGAGAGGACCGCGCAAGCGACCTCGAACTCGGAACCAATCGAGAGACCGGAGAAATCTGGTCACAATTGGAAGTAAGGGCGCGAGTGTCGGCCCGCCAGGTAACATTACTGGTATCTCGCGGTTAAGGCGTTGGTCTCTTACAGGTTGTGGCGTAGCTATATGGTTTACTGTTTTGTCCCAAGTCTTCTACGCTCACTGCAGGGAGATAGAACGACTAATCGTTAAATCTTCCTGTGGTGACGGGCTCGCCCGTTGTAGTCGACAACCCAAGTTGTTAGTCAGAGTGCACAGTCGATTGGCTTACGCCGCACGGTGAGCAGACAGTCCAGGAGCGCCAGAAGGTTGATTCCTAGGGGAAACTAGCCCTAAGGCCAGAGCCCTGCCCGGGCTCCCACTTTATGCGTGGAGGCCGCCGGATGGGTGTTGACCAGTGAGTGTGACCAACCCTGAACAGAACGGGTCTTCGTGGCCAACTCAGCAAGGGCCCATTAGCTCAAAATACACTAATAATAAATGAATTCCGAAATACATGTTAATCAAATATTAACGCCGAGCCGCGCGAGGCTAGCCGAGAAACTAACAGCGCCACCCAAGGCAGTTGTGTAACGGAACCTAAACGGTCTTGTCTGCCGGCCGAGAGAGTGAGAAAGTTGTTTTATTCACTTGTGAAAAGTTATCTAAATAAAAAAAAAATGGAATATTAGAGCAAGGTCTGGCAAGTACCTACGGTAGGTGACTTAGAGTCTCCAACCGCAACTCCTGTAACTTTGAGACTGTTTGTAGTAAAAATTTTGTTTTTATGTTGTCATGCAAAAGCAGTGGCGATGAGCGATTGACCAGGCTCGGTTATGTAATCACGAGCTCCTCCATGATTATTTATAGTTCTTAACAGTACACATTTACGGTAACTGTATAGCCAGACTGCAAGAAGCTGTATTAAAAAAACACCGGCACAGGATCTCATATTTGAAAATAATGCAAATTTTTAACTTTTCCATGGTTGCACAAACGAAAATATTTGAGCAGAATCAAACAACGGAAAGACAATAAAACAGCAAATTCTCAAAAAGAATTATATGGCCTAGAATAGAAATTTATTTGAATTTGAAATTCCAACTCAGACCCAAGTTATATAAGTTTGAAATAGCAAGTGTAAAAAAACAGCAATTACATAGGTAAGGGCTCAATGTGTCTGTGTGTATCTATCGGTATGTCTGCCTGTGTGTATTCCTCCACGATAGCGCCCAAACGCTTCATGCGATTGAGTTGAAATTTGGCATGCAGGCATCATTTGGTTATGGTAAGAGTTGAAAAGGTTGTGGTTGAAATTAGTTCACCGGGCATTTATTATATTTCAATCTCGAAATATTGGACTTAGGACTTAGGTTGGAATATATCATATAAAACTACACTAATATTATACAAATTCCACCATACGCCTCAATCAAATATAAACGCCAAACCGCCCGATGCTAACCGAGAAAGGAGCCGAGATGCCTGAGGCGGTTATGTAACAGAACACAAACGGGTTTGTTGACCGGTGGAGAGACGGCGCTCATTGATTTTATTTATGGAATAATATTCAGAGGAAATCAGTCCTTGGGTATTTGCCGGACTAGTAGAGTGACAACCGATTTTTAAATACAGGATGAGTTTTAACTAACCGGCACCCTTCAATGTGGTGAATCAATTGGAGCAACTGAGCAACGTTTTATTTTTAAAAAAATAACAAAAAAAAAATATTGTTTGAAAAATATATATTTTTTGTTTTTTTTTTTTATTTGAAAATTTGAAGAACTTGACTGTTAAATAAAAGTTTGACAAGCGTTTGAGCGCGCTACGCTATCTATCAGTAGGTAAAACATCACTAATAAACAATACCGCTAGATAACGTATCATGCTCAGCGCTTTTTATACTACTTTCCAAAAAATATATTTTTTTCAAATTTTCGCAAAACAATTTTTTTTTTCAATAATTTTATTTTTGTTTAATTTTTTTTATTTTGAATTGCTTACTTGCTCGTACTGATTCAGTCTTTTGAAGGATGCCGGTTAAATAAAACTCACCTTATTGATGTTACTGAGTCGATATACTATGTTACTGATATATTATTTGATGTTACTGAGTAGTGAGTAGATACTTTTATAGTTCCCTGATTCGATTTATCATCAATATTTGTTATTATGTTCATCCACGAAATGCGAATGTTCGAAATCGTTATTATGTTCATCCACGATTATTCTCGTAACGTATCTCCCATAAATAAATCAGCGAAACTCAGGCAATAAATACAAACGCAATTTTACCAAACCGAAATCATATGGTTTCATCCCCGAGGGCGAAATAACTTCTTTATCATGCGCTGAATAAAACATGTAAAATTTACGTTTCTGATAAGAGGCTTCCCATCTAATTAGAGCCTTAGATCGAATGAGATATTTTTGATGACCTTTATTTAGTAACCCAGTGGGATTGATCGGTCCTCTTTATGACGTAATCCCTTAGGGGCGACACGAAGCGCTATAAACGATATACTGTCGAAATGTATCCATAAGTTAGTAAGACTTTGTATATTTTCTCAAGCCAGCATGACAGGGATTACAAAGTTATGGAGAAAATTATTTAAAGAAGTAGTATTCTTTTGAGAAAATCCTTAGTATTTGAAAAATATATTTTTATTCGTAATTTAGATGGAAATATTAATTTTGTGCCCCTCTGAGACGATTACGACGATTTCCAGATTAAATATAGTCTCTCTGCGTCTCCGTTTGTCTGTCTATCTGTGTGTCTATCTGTCTATGCATGTCTATTACAAATTTTATTTATAATTTAAGTTATAACTATATAGTTTATTATTAACCGAAGGATAAGTGTATTTAATTATCTATTTACTTCAATGTTTTATTTTATTATAACTATATATTTAGATATTTTATTTTAATACATATTTTCATTTATTTCAATGTTTTTTATTCCATTTTCGCTTTTTTTAATTTTTTTTAAACTACTTTTTAAGCTATTGCATAGCTTTTATCGCGGGCTAGGCCAGCGCGGCGACCGAATGAAGAAATTTCTTAACGAAAATTAATGATTTTAAACTGATAATTACGTCTAAACGAGTACTGCTTACGATTCAAAAAAAAATAAATGGTAAACAAGAACATATTCCTAATATTCGTAGCTTTGAATATTTAAGATTTTGTTTATATTACATAGTGTAATTGATTTGTGAAATTAGGTCTAACCGAACACAAAAACGACTACTACGCAAATACTATCTGGCGTATTATTATGAAACCTGCACCATTTTAAAAATAATTTAATTATCTATATTTTTATCTACGAATTTTTTCGAATAGTCAAAGAAAAGAATAATATTCGTTTTTTTTGCTTTATCGAATAAAATCCGTGCGCGGCGATCTATCGGAAGACGTTTAAATTATTCCGAATCATTTGCTACCGCAGCCGCAAATGATTCGGAATAATTTCAACGTTTTCCGATAGAGCGCAGTTATCTGATATCAGAAAAAATAAAATAAATAAAATAAATAAATAATTATAATTGCATAAGTTGTTAAAAATGCTATGCAATAGCTTTACCGCGGCAGTCCCCGAGTGCCACACGTTTTTTTTTCCTTTCGAATATGTTTTCTTTTTTAAACTAGTATTTGTTTAATATGTTTGCCCTAGAACAAGTGTTTACTTAGTTGGGCGACATGGGACCGATCTTCACTATAAGCGTGACACAACTCGATGTGGGTTTTATTTAAAGTGTAGATATTAAGTATAATTTGTTACGCTTGTTGCATATTATGTACATTACCATAAATAAATAAATAAATAAAAATGTATTCCCCCAGGATAGCGCCCACTTTTTCCGTCTTCGAACATTCCAAACCATCCGATTGACTTGAAATTTAGCATGTAGGCTTCATTTGGTGATGGTAAGAGTTGAAAAGGCCGTGGTTGAAATCGGTCCACCAGGGGCGTACTAGTCGTATTTCAACCTCGTAATAGTGGACCTACAGACTTAAGATTTGGTACATAGTTTCGTTGTTGAGCTGAAATTACATTTTATTTTGATTGGAATATCTCATATAAAATCTACATAATAATATTTGAATTCCGCTCTACAATTTAACCACAGATTACGCCGAATTGAGAATAACCATATATTGACGAGGCTAGCCGAGAAACGAACCGCGCCGACCGGTGCGGTTGTGTATCGGAACCCAGAGGGTTTCGTCCTCTGGCCGAGAGAGTGCGCTCATCAATTTTATTTATGAAATAATATTAAGATGAATTAAGTCCTTATTTACATTCTGGGAAAGTCTAAGGCTGACATAACCATTTTTTTTTAAATTATGCCTTGTTTGGTGTTACTGAATAGTGAATAGATACTTTGATATTCTCTCATTCGATTTATTTCCTCAATATTCGTTATTCTGTTCGTCCTCTAAATGCGAAACATTCTTCTCATAAGGCCCATTGAAGGGAAATGTACTCATATTGTGGAATCTGCCATAAATAAATCATCGAAACTCAGGGAATAAATACAAACGCAATTTTACCAAACCGAAATCGTATCGTTTCATTCCCGCGGGCGAAATAACGTCTTTATCATGCGCTGAATAAAACATGTAAAGTTTACGTTTCTGATAACATGCCAAAGGGGCAGAGAGGGTGAAAGATTCTTCCCATCTAGTAGAGCCGTAGATCTAACGAGATATTTTTGATGTCCTTTATTTAGTGACCCAGGGGAATTGATCGGTTCTCTTTATGGCGTATACCCTTAGAGGCAGCACGACGCGCCAGCAACGATATGCTGCGAAATATATCCGTAAGATGGTCAGAAATTAGATATTTCCTCAAACCAGCGTGACAGATTAGAAGTATGGAGAGAAGTGTGGATAGATAGAAGTATCGATAAATTCAGTAGTAAAGAGGGATATTACTTTGTAGTAGAAAACCCTTAGTATGTGTGAAAATTAGGTATGTGTGAAAATCAAAGTCCGATATCTCGAAAACATCGACGTTCGATCTTTTTTACATCGATGATGCTTTATAGATGTTTTGACACCATCCATGCTCCTCCGTCAATTTTTATCATGTACACATTTTATATTGCTGAATATACAAATAAAAATATTTTATCGTAGTTGATATTTCTTAACATATATACAATGACGAATTTTGGAAATTAATTTATCAAATATTGCGATTTTCTATTTTTAATTTCGATTTAGAAACTGTTTTTATTTGTTTTATTTTTATCATCTATTTTTAACTAATAATAATATATTATATTATTGTGTTCAACAATATATTATATTATTGACTTTATTAGAAGGAAACTTATAGGGACTGTCGGCAAAATGAGTCTTACGAATAGTTTTTTACAAGAAATTATCGACGTTTAGATGATCTAAATATCGATGCTTGCTCTCGATATGTTTAAGCCATCGATGTCGCGTTACGATGTTGGTATCGATAGTACATCGATGTTTTCCTTCCATGTCCGTTCGTACTTAAAGGTATGCAGTAGCCTTACACGAAGTGGCGTTCACCTTTCTCTGTCGCAAAATATTGAAGGACAAAATAATAAAAAAAAGAGAATTAGCAATGTTTTTTATATAAATGTGTCTAAAGTTTCATAAACGGTGTTTTTCAGTTAATGTTACTTTATGTACAGGTCACGCGATAAGAGCTGGCACGTTCACAGTACTCACACTAATGCAATGTCACAGTTAACAATAAGCTTGACCGCGAGCGAGAGAGACGGAAAGACTTTTTATGATGCGCATCAAGTGAAAGTCACGTCGCGCGTCACGACATTGCATTAGTGTGAGTACTGTGAACGTGCCAGCTCTCGTTGCGGGACCTGTAATATGAAAGAAATATAGTCAAGCTTTAAATACATAAACACTTATTTAATACTATTTGTTAAATATGTACAATTTTATACAATCATGTTCGTCTAATACGGTGACAGAAATACTGTTTTTATATCACGTTTGACTTCTGTTTATTCCTCATTCAATCTATCTCTTTAATATTCAATATTCTGTCCGTTCACGAAATGCGAAGCATTCTTCTCATAAAGCCTATTGAAGGGAAATTTCTCCCATAAATATATCATCGATACTCAGGCAATAAATACAAACGGAATTTTACCAAACCGAAATCGTATCGTTTCATCCCCGCGGGCGAAATAACTTCTTTATTTAGCGCTGAATAAAATATGTAAAGTTTACATTTCTGATAACATGCCAAAGGGGCAGAGAGGGTGGAAGATGCTTCTCATCTAGTAGAACCGTAGATCGGACGAGATATTTTTGATGTCCTTTATTTAGTGACCCAGGGGGATTGATCGGTTTTCTTTATAGCGTATACCCTTAGGGGCGGCACGTAAGCTTTAGCAACGATATACTGTCGAAAAGGATGCGTAAGATAGCCAGACTTCAGATATTTTCTCAAGCTATCGTGACAGGTATAAATAGAGAAAATTCTGAAGGGTAATTCCAGACGGAGATATCCTACCAAAACTGGTAGTTAGGGGGCGAAGCTGCATGCTGGTAACCTTTCCCGGTGCCTCGCTGTAAGTCGTTGGCCTCTAACGTTGGCTGGTGAACTAGATAGTAGATTGTCTTGTCTCTAAGTCTTCTACGCTCATCCCACGGTTTAAAGAATGATTATATATCGTTATACCAGCCTGGGGTCACGGGTTCGCCCGTTGTAGTCGACACCGCCCTACTGTCTTCTTTATGGCGTATACCCTTATGGGCCGCACGTAAGCTCTAGCAACGATAACCTGTCGAAATGTATTCGGAAGATAGTCAGACATTAGATATTTTCTCAAGCTAGCGTGACAAATATAAAGAGTTTCCATAAAAATACTGCATGAAAAATACAAACAATAAAAAAATGCATGAAAAATGCACACACCATAGACTAAGACATGGTGGGCTTAATGGCAAGTCCAATTTCTTACGGCCATTATACCGGTATTGTTATAACGACTAAATGTTTATGTAAGCGAATTAATATACAACTAATATTAAAAGTAATTTTACTTTCCCGGCCCAACAACTGACAAAACGGTCAAGTTATTTTTAACGCGCTATTTTTCTTTTGAGATCAAGATGGAAATATCCATTTAAACCGGTTTCATTATTACAGTGCGTGTTTAGCCCATACAAACTGGTATCTCTTATTTTGACCAAATACTGAATGTATTCTATTTAGCCTATCATTGGAATTACTATGAACTACAGAACTTTTTGAAATAAACCTAAGTTTAAAATACCTTCTAGTTTATATTAACAATTAATTTATAACTTGAGAATTTTCATACATCTACATATTTTTAAGATTTTGGGAGCTAATAAGTCATTTTCTTGAAACTATTTGCATCCTATATTAATTTAGTTACAATATAACATTACAGAATACAACACAAGTTGTTTTGTGCTACAACTACCATAAGCAAAAAAGTTATAATGACTTAATCGCAAAAATTTCGGGAAATTTAAAAAATAAAATTTAAAAAAAAACGGTGACAATTAGGACATAGGTTCTATGGGTCAAAGCTACCAATTCACCTCGCTAATCCTTGAAAAAAATGTGTCAGTTTATCTGCCAAACATCCTGTATATAATCAACAGGGATATAAACATTTTTTAAGCATGCATAAGCCACCGAAATGTACGGCTTATACGCCGCATTATACTTTTTAAAGCACATGAGCTGAACTGAACGTTGCCGCTTCCATGTCATGCTGGCAGGCGTTTCCTGTTATTATTAGTGAAATGATACGGAAATTTCCATTTGAAGCACATGCCAGGTATCTAGGGAGTCAAGGTAAAAATGCGGGCGAGAGAATAACGCGACCAATGATTCCGAATAACGCTACTCAAACAATGATAAATAAAAACCGTAGATCGGAATTTCACTTTTCGGCAAAAAATCGGTTAACTGTTTCGGAATTCACACTTGAGAGACGTCAGCTTCTATGGGCGAACACGCCACCACAGAAGGTTATAACGATTTTAGACCATTCTTTCTCCTATGGGGTAAACGCAGAGACCTAGGGACGACACAGTCCACCATCTAACTATGCAAACACACCATTAACATATAATTACTTGAACTCGAGACTAGCCTGAAAATGCGTCAGCCGAATAGAAAGTCCAGTCGCGCATGCACGGAGCACGTACATATATCACTATGGCAACGCTTATATATCAGCATGGCTACGCTTCGACGACATAAGTCTGCTATGCTATGGATAAACGCGCATGCGCAAATAGACAAGGATAGAAAGGGCCCCACATGCAACTATCTCTTTCTATTCGGTGAACGCATTCACTCACAGCCCGCTTTCGCACTGCCGTTCTCTATTCTGTTACCTCTGTGCAACAAACCCGTGAGGGTCCTTACCGACTCAGCAAGGGCCCCTTAGCTCCCGCGCCCCTTAGGGCCCACTGCATTTGATAGTTGACATCAAGTACTATCAGATACAAGTATTGTTATTTTATAGTACACGTGAGCAGTACTACTAAAGACACTTATTACAAAAGGGCGGAGTTCATATTCACACACCTAATATAAGAAAATATGATTGAGTACAAAAACTAGTAAACATTAGCGCTTATTCACTATTTCCTTATATCAATGAACTGAAACTAAAAAGTTTCATATAGTAGTTTCAGCGCGCATATAGAGAGTCGAATGAAAAGCAAATGGACGCTGAAAATATCCCGGGAGATTTGTTGTATGAAATATCATTATTTCCCATTTGGGAGACTGTGAGATAAATAGTCTGGCTCTCCTATGTGTTCCCATTCCTATAATTTATTATTAGTACAGTAGGAATAGAACATGTTAAGCTAAAATGCAATGCTATAACATAATACATATACCCAGAATATTACTGCTTATAGTACCCAGAATGAAAACATCATTTGGACAAAGACATTACTCTTTCATTACGCCGAGATTTTACATTCTGATCAATATGGAAATAAAAATGAATTTGATATTTAGGGAATTCAAAAATAAATTAAAGAAATTGTTGTCGAATCATGACAGACTAACCATACATCAAATGTTAGAAATAATAGTTAAATCAAACTTAGCTGCACAAATTATTAACATATTTTTAAACATGTAACTACCAAAACTGAGCATTGAACTAACTACCAAAAATTATTTGACTTTGTTATATTTTATTTTGACAATGAATTGTACTTTTCTTGAGTAGGTATTTTTATATTAAATTCTATATTACTTAACATATATTAAATATTAATGACTGCCTCTTTCTTTTGTCACATATAACTTTATTTATATTATTTAATCGAATTTTATTTTATATCTATTGCCGATGATATAATGGAATTGCTTTTTATTTATTATGTTATCTTTTAATATTTATTATTATTATTATTATTTGAAGAACATTTTAGGGCAATTTAGTGTTATTAGCTTTTTACTAAAACTTGTACAAAATTGATTGTAATATTAGAGTCCTGTCCTCCCTTAAACGGGCTAGTTGGGTGACAGAATCAAATAAGTAAAAGGTTAAGGTTTTGCCATTCGGTTCCTGTTATTTTTGTAAGCAAATAAATGTTTTATAGTAATTAATTCTAAATAAATGTTTTATAGTAATTAATTCTTAAATAAATAAATAAATACCAATTTACTTACCTGGCCTATTATCCCGACGAGGAAAGAAAGTATTATGAACGCGCATTTTTTTCTATGTAGCCGGAAATACCTACTTTTAGCCCCCCTCTCAGATGATTAGGCCCATTTCCAGATGGAAGTCTGCCTGTTTTGCCTGCCTGTCTGTAAGTGTGTGTGTGTATGCGTGTGTATTCCTCCACGGTATCGCCCAAACGCTTAATCTGATTGAGCGGAATTTTAACATGCAAGCATCATGTGGTCATGGCAAAAGCCCTTAGCCGAGAAACGAACCGCGCCGCCCGAAGCAGTCCCAATTTAACTTATATTCAGTTGGTATCAGTCGTTAGCTACTTGCCGGGAAAGTCTTGGGGTAATACAACCGATCTTTTATTACAGTGTAACCCTTCATTTTGATTACGTTGTGTGTGTGTATGTGTGTCTATATGTGTGTATGTGTGTATGTGTGTGTATTCCTCCACGATATCACCCAAACGCTTAAACTGATTGAGCGGAACTTTAGCATGCAGGCGTCATTGGGTCATGGCAAATGTTAAAATCGTTTCACCAGGGGGGCACTAGTCGTATTTTAAACTCGTAATATTGGAATTAGCGACTAGAAATTTTTTATACAGTTACCGATTTGAACCGAAATTACATTGTGAATTTAATAACAAGCTAATCCAAAGTATAAAAAATTCTAACATATATTTTAATTAAATATTAACGTCATCTGTTGGCGCTTTGTAACCGCGCCGCTCGAAGCAGTCGCAATGGAAGCCAACTGGGTTCGTTCGCCCACTAAGAGAGGGCGCTTATCCATTTTATTTATTAACTTATATTCAGATGATATCAGTCTTTAGCTACTTGCCGGGAAAGTCTTAGGGTGATATATCCGATCTTTTATTACAGTGTACCCCTTCATTTTTATTACTTTGAAACTAAAAATAATATAAATCAAATAGATGAAACATTCGCATCATCAGCATCATCATTATCAGCCGCTAGACGTCCACTGTTGGACATAGGCCTCCCCCATAGAATGCCATGACGAGCGGTGTTGAGCCGCCTCCATCCACCTACTTCCTGCGACCTTGGCTATGTCGTCGATCCATCTTGTGGGGAGCCGTCCCACATTGCGTCCGCCTGTTCGTGGTTGCCATTCGAGAACTTTTTGTCCCTAACGGTTGTTAGTTCTGCGAGCTATATGGCCTGCCTATTGCCATTTCAAGTCGGCAATTTTACCAACTATATCAGTGACCTTGGTTCTTCTGCGGATTTCTTCATTTCGGATCCTATCACGCAATGACAATCCAAGCATTGCTCTCTCCTTAGCTCGTTGCGCAACTTTGAGCTTATGTATGAGGTCAATAGATTTTTTTTAAACATAATTTGTTATTTTCTTCACCGTTTTTTTTTTAATGCAGTATATGAGAATCGGGGTTTGAAAAGACAATTAGAGGACTAGGTATAATATCTCACTGGTTAAAGGAGCACCTCACCATATGAATGTAGAAAAGTCAAAATACATAACATTCAGCACCGATGGGCTAAATTTATTTATTTATTTATTTATGGTAATGTACACAATATTCAATAAGCGTAAACTTTATCATAGTTAATATCTACACTTAAACAAGAAATACAATTTAACCTAAAGTTAATAAACCCACATCAATATGTCACGCTTATATATGATAATAGTCTCATGCCGCCCAACTAAGTAAGAGATTGTTTCAGGGCAAACATTTTAAACATAGGCAAAATAAGACCAAATATGATACATGATTGTTTAAAAGTAGAAACTAATATCCAAAAAGATTTAAAGAAAAATAGGATTTAATCAGTATGTTGCGTATAAATAAAAGATGCAAAATTTGTAATAATTTAAATTAGTCACAGGGAAATATTAATATTGAAATAATAATAAAATAATAATAATAATAATAATAAATAATAAATAATGAAGTAATAATAAAATAATAATAGTAATAAATAATATTAATAACAATAATATTAATAATTAAACCAGGGCTAATGCTACACAACTACCTGCTACCTACCAATGCTACCTACTAATGCTACACAACTGTAACATAACAATCTGTTTTTTTCCAGCCGCTGAAACTCGCTTGAAGTACCAAGTACATAAACATTAGGCCTGCTGTATCTTCGTGAACTAAAACCGGCATTAGTTCATGAAAGGAGACAGGCTAATATATTAGATCGGAATATGGAATGAAACGATCGTCACTTTTGCAGCGTAAAGCTACCAATCGAACATAAAGCGGCGTAATGTAGGACCGGATAAAATGTTTTCAAACTGCGTGCAGGAGGTCGTTTATGTGCGAGTTTGCGCAATTTTTGTGGTAGAAAAAAGAACGTTTATTTTGCAATATATTTCTATCTAACGCACTTCTATGTCTCGTTCGCATGAATTATTTCCGATATTATTCACGAAGAAACGCAGTCGATTCCATCGAAATTGGTATATTCTTTTGCCGGCTCAACTAAATGTACCAGGCTGTGTCACAAATACGAAAACTCATTTACATTTTTAATCGCATTTTCACTCATTTCACTTTGAATAACTTACGAAACACAATAAGTTCGTCCATGCCAAAATCAGCTTACTTCGCACTGGTACAATCTGTTCCACGTCCAGTCCCGACTGTCCCGGATCTACGTTTTCTTTCGAGCCAGGGCAAAAGCTTGACATTGGCACCTCTCCAATCCACGATTTAAGATTAACCCCTAAGGGGTTAACCTGATTAAAAAAAAACACCTTAATCAAATATCCTTGGTAGTATTTTTTGTGGTTGGGCAATAAGAACCCCGAAGTAAATTGGTGCTCTGTGTTACTTATTTATTGATAACGTTTGCTTATGTAGAATTAATATGGAATATATACAATCAGTTTTGATACCACACAAGCCAGACTGTACACGCACTTTCAATCTTTAATTCCCAGCAAATTATACTACCCAATTTTGCTACAGTTTTACACGTCAAGCTATCGTTTCCTATAAGAAATGTATTAACACTTTCAAGACATAATAGTTATAGTGGAACGTTTGAAAGAGTAGTTATTAACAATGGAAACCAACGCGAATTACTCGCAAACCTTATCAGCCACATAAATACCAACCGTCGCTTAACGTTCGGCCGTTCGTGTTTTTTTGGCCATTTCTGTGGGAAG
The DNA here is from genome assembly GCA_944548615.1 of Micropterix aruncella. Classification (NCBI taxonomy): domain Eukaryota; kingdom Metazoa; phylum Arthropoda; class Insecta; order Lepidoptera; family Micropterigidae; genus Micropterix; species Micropterix aruncella. Next base: position 7,072,968 of record OX155972.1, on the reverse strand, counting down.
GATTTTTTCTAGATTTTTTCTAGACACTGCGGACGCCTTCAAAATTCGACTATCAGCCGTATTCACAGTCGATACTTAAGTACACATTAAGGGAACACTCACTCGAGTGACACTCAAGTACCGCCCTCAAAATTACTATTCATAGTCGAACTCCCTTCAGTGAGTATGCACTTAAGAGACCCTCAAGCAATTGGACTCATTTCTAATTCGAAACTAATACATTCCTATTACACGGTCTATAGAGTTTTCGTTATCTTTGAACAAAATGAATGTGCTGTATGGTTGAAAACACCCGTCTGTGCATCGGCTGTTGTCACTGACGTTGTCGGCTGTTATCATCGGATGTTGTTTCTTGATCGATTTCCTCGATGCGCTCTTTCGTCTTTTCGTTTTGCCTTTGCTAGTTTGGTTCCTTTTGCGCCGAATTTCGATGCAGAATTTCTTCACCTAGGAATTAGCAAAAGATATAGGTAGAAATAATAGCTATGGTTTACATTGTATGGCTAATTTCAGTGCCAGCACTAACTGCATCAGGCGGAATCGAAAATCCGCGTTTTTCGTCGAAACCCAACGGAATCAGAAAACATCTCTATGGCGAGGCGGAAATGTTTTTTAAACTCTCCAGGGGAGTAGAAGTCAAGGAGATTGTTGAAATCCCTTACGTAACGACGCGTGCTAGACGGTATATACAGCTTATAAAATCGGCCAAATCATTATAAACCATAGATTTATTGAAATCGTGGATTTAATCCACAAAAAACACGCATAGTGGAATACTCAACGCGCACTCGCCAAAATGAGCTCGAGACCACACTTGAATTTGACAGTTCAAAACTTAAGAAATGTCGGTTATTTTAGCTTCCTCGACACTCAAGTATTGTCTCTGAATACGAAAATATATGGAAGATGGCTCCCTTAAGGGCACACTCGAGTAACCTACTTGAGTGCCTATTTAAGTATGGTTTCTGAATAGAAATCTGACAAGTTAAGTTGACACTTGAGTTGAGAGACCCCTTAAGTGTCGACTCTGAATACAGCCGTATTCAGAGTCGATCTAAGGATTGGTTATAGTACGAGGCGCCCTAGACGCTAGGCGCTTAAGTGAAACAAGTTTTGTTTTAAACACAGTTAGGGTTCACAGTTTGAGGGGGTTAATGGGCCCTTGCTGAGTTGGCCACGAATACCCATTCTGTTCAGGGTTGGTCACACACAGAGTTGGTCAACGCCTATCCGACGGCCTCCACGCATGAAGTGCGAGCCTTATGGTTAGTTTCCTCTGGGAATCAACCTTCTGGCGCTCTTGGACGGTCTGCTCATTATGCGGCATAAGCCAATCGATTGCGCACTCTGACTAACAGTCGGAGGAGTCTGGAAGCAGTACTGGTTTCTATACGGCGGGGGGGGGGGTTGCGGACCTTACGGCGACTGCCCTTGAAACGACCATCGGCTACCCGATCCTGGGTGAACAGTCGGGCAAAGGATGCCGTGGTCCGCGATAGATTCGGTATACACCGTTTCACCGCTTCGTAAGGGAGAGGACCGCGCAAGCGACCTCGAACTCGTAATCAATCGAGAGACTGGAGTGATCTGGTCGCAATTGGAAGTAAGGGCGAGAGTGTAAGCCCGCTGGGTAACACTCCTGGCTATCTCGTGGTTAAGGCGTTGGCCTCTTACGGGTTTGTGGCGAAGCTTGACGGTGGACTGTTTTGTCCAAGTCTTCTGCGCTCACTCCAGGGAGATAGAACGACCAAACGTTAAAACTTCCTGAGGTGACGGGCTCGCCCGCTGTAGTCGACAACCCTAGTAGTTGTTTTAAACACATGAATTTGGCGCTCCCTTAAATTGCCGCCAGGAGCAGGTACCCCGGCTTGCCTCCGCCTAGAACCGACGGACAAACAGAATACGGTGGAATGATAAAAGCCATCTTAAACCCCTATAATAAGGGTTCAAAGAGCCCTGATTATAGTAATGAATAAGAAGCCGTTCCGACGTCTATCCGTCCAATTATTTGTCAACTTCAATTTATTTTAAATATACCAGCTGTTGTAACGGGTATCGTTACTGCCTTTCATTCCAAATACGCCATAATTCGAAAACATCAAAGACCGAATATTCTACATTTGGCATTCTTTCAGTAATTGAGTATAGTTTCTCAAAATTAAAAATGAGTTTCTATTAGTTTCCTGTATTTTTTCCGGATGTGAAGAAATCAGTGAAAGAAATTTCTAGAAAACGATACAAAAACCTTTTTTAGCAGGAGCAAAATATGACAATACATCATCCGTAAATAATCTTTCATTCTGTATCTTGTGAGAAAAAAATATTAAATATTAGCTAATATTTTAGTTGACAGACATATAAGGATATAATAATAAAGGGCCTTTTTTATAAAACTGTTAATGTTGAAATTACCATTGAAGATTTTTTTAAAACGATACATCTACTGCATAAGTATCGTTTTAATAAAAACTGGCACTTTTATAACCAAGATATTATAGAAGACTCGTATTTATATTTATCAGTATGCGTTTAGTTATGGCTATCTAACTTAAGAGATATTTTCCCCTTCCCCCCCCCCCCCCCCACCCCCTTCACCCGTCTCTTAGCTTGCTTATATTACTTATAGCGTCCTTATATCCCATTACTTCCTTCGATATTGACATATATTATTAATGTCTGTCTTATTTCCATTAATATGTATATTATGTAACTGCACTCATTTATTATGACTACTTTACAAACATCACAATCGTCAAATATTAATTTGCACACATAAACATTTAGTCAATATAACCTAGACGGTATGATCGTAAAATATTACTACTTGGCAATAGGATCACCATATTGTACACTTCTTTAGTTTTAAAGTTTTTCAAACAAACAAAGAAACGAACACAGCAATAACCCTAGAATGTGTAACGTCCCTTCCAGGATGCAAAAGGTACGGCCGAGTTTTTACTTCAATAATTTGCCTAATTTAAGTGTCATCCTTAGGAAACGATTTATGAATAAATAAAAATCATCCTGAAGAAAGACTTGCTGATGTATCAATCAGAGAAAGCGGTCCTCAATTTCAGACCCCTAGTTTTAGCCATCATGTTCATAATAAATGGAACTTACCGCGTAAAATAATAAAATTTTGTACCTTTTCCAGCGTGATGGTATGGGTATCTTCATGCGGATTCCAAATAGCTGCATTCGTTTCCATTCGACTTCTAACAATCGAGTTGTACAACGTGCGCATAACCCGAATATTATTGAAGTGTTTGGATAGCCGTAACACAAACCCTAAAAGCTTGAAAGAAGTTGTAAATAGTTGCCTAATGTGTTCCTTAAAGTTTAACTGGGGGCTCGAAAAAAACCCCAAGTCCTTGACTTCAGTCACTCTGGGAAGCACACATCCAGCGACGGAGTAATCATACATCAGATGAGCAGGCGATCTTGTGTATGTCATCACTGATTTTTTTTAATATTGAAGTGAAGGTTACGAGCTTGGCTCTATGCATAAACTGCATCAATATCACGTTAGAAGAGCTCGCAGGCCGGTAGATAAAAATAATTTGACGTCATCAGAAAACATTAGACAACGTGCTGATGTGATAACTTTATTCAGATTATTAATAAGTAAGTTGAATAACAAAGGCCCCAAGTTTGATTCTTGGCTAGCCCCCAATTGAGTGTTGTATAGGTTGGAATCAAAATTGCCAAATTTAACGAATTTACCGAAAATTTAACGAATTGCCAAATTTAACGAATAACGTTTAATCAATCCAGATGTAAAAAAAATACTTTTTAGCAAAATTTAAAACAAAGGTGGCTAGCAAATAATTTGACAATATCTCGTGCTGCAAACATCAATCCATTTCATTAAAAAAACGTGTTCGCCAACGTATTTCATATGTAACATTGACGTACGATGGCGGCTCCACAAACAGACGATTCGTACGAGCGCGATGATATTTGTCGATCACAAAGAGACACACTTTAGCTAACATGTTAGGGTTGTCAGTTTCACCACGAATAATATAAAAATAAAAGACATGGTCAAAAACTTAAGACATGTCCTTTTCCAACACGAGGATATATTTAAGAACCTTTACGCGGATTCCAAATAAATGTATTTTCTTACTATTTTCAATGAGCTGTTAATCATGTGCATTATCTAATTTTTTGCATTTCTACAATTAAGATTGTTTAAAGGTATGATTTCCTTTGTTACAGATTTTCATCCGATTTCCCTATACACCTAACAAAAGAACAACGACCGACCATGGTTTTATCGTAAAATGAGACCTAAATGTCTGCGAATACTATGCGCATTTTTGGCTCAACTAGCAGTAGCATCCATGCAAAATAAAGGTAGGTCTGAAACTCTGTACATACATGTATAACATCACTCGTATCTTGGGGTAATGTAAAAGGTCGAAAATACTGGGAAATATTTTAAGTAAATTAAAACACGCTGCCGTTTCCGTATTCGCATGGGAAGAGTTTAAATTTATTGTTTGAGATTAGGTTACAATGTCAAACCAAAATTTTCAACGAATTCCTGGCCAAGAATTTGCATACTCTGTTAATAACAAAAAATATGTTATGCTATTCCAAAACTTTCCCGCAAGTAGTATGCCCATGGAAAAACTTTGAGCGTAATGTGCATTCGGGAAGGAGGTTAATTCCTCTCCTCGCGGAGTAAAAATTCAGCTGAGCGCTGAAAAATTCAGCGAATGGGAATTCGCGCGCGACCTTTTCGCGCGCAAAATCGACGACCTTGATAAAAACGACCATAACTTGTAAACCACTATACGGATCATAAAAAGAAGAACTGTAAAATGGTCGCATTGAAATTTGACATATAAAACATTATAACCTTATCTCGTAAATTAATTAAGATAATAATGGCGACAAATTACAAAACGCAAACGGCCTCCATCGTGTCGTCATCACTGGACCAAGTGGACGCCTGTCATTCCAGTGTATTAAAACTTGCATCCCCAAAAGGACGCCTGTCATTTGTCGGGATTACAAACGTACGATGCAATCGTTTGAACCCGTTTGACTGGCTGAATTCTATGATATTGCGTGTAAAGCATATTTTCGAATCATTTGAAAGAGCTTTGCGTAATTCTCTAAATACGAAAACCAATTACCGAAACCTCGAAGAAACTTGTAGTGCTTACTGGTTCTCCTAGCTCAGTTTAGAGTTTATTAGGACATTTAGATAATTAAATAAGTATTTCATATATTTTTTGTGTTTCTGATTCTGTTTCTGATATTAATTCATTTCGGTAACAAGTGCCTAAGCCCACTCAAATTGTAGATGACTTTCGATTAAGGTTTTCATGAAAATATGCTTCTGTAAAATTAATTTTCTTAGCATTCAAAAACGTTTAATTAACCCATTAAAATTGAATTTTACGTAACAAACACTTTGTATAAAAAAAATATTAAAAACTTTTAAACTTGTAAATTTAAACTTGTAATACTAATGAAGTGTTTCCATTTCACAATAACGAAAAAATCTTTCAGTGTTATGCGTTGTTTTTAATGTGCATATCCTCATTGCGGCATTTCTATTTGAAATATAACTTTTTTTTTTCAGAAAATCGTGCCAGCCAATCAGTCAAGGCAATCTCTATCCCATTCTGGTATGATAATCCAATGGATCGCTTCTCGGAACCCTATTATGACATCGACGGATTCCCTGAAAGCTCCACCAGCACTGAAAAGGCCGTCACTGAAATCGTTCCGCATTTCGCTGAAGGCTCAGATACGGTTAATATAACGGCTCAGCTCGGCAGCAGCGTATACCTTCATTGTAAGGTTAACGATCTCAAAGAGAAAACTGTGAGTAATGTAATGTTTATGTCTCTGTCTCTGTCGCGCCTTCATACAAAATTAAATATTTAAATAAATAAATATTAATGATTTATTTATTATATATTACCCATCATTAATGGCTATAACTCAACATATTTTTATCTCAAAAACCATGCTAATCCTTTTGCAAAATAAAATCTCTATAAATTTAAGAAAAGAACAATTAATAACGCATTGAATAATTCGGCGAAAGCCGTTTCAATATAGGATAACAGTTCAAAATATATACTCTGTCTCTGTCGCTCCTTCATACATAATAATATACATAAATAAATAAATAAGTATATAAATAAATTTAGGCATACATCTGTCTATGCCCAGGCCAAATTGTGCATAAATTATATGTTAAAGTGCATAAAATTATTCCTAATGTGCCAAGTAAAGTGAAACCGAGCCCGCCTTGCTAGATATATACATATTAATGATATATAGATATTAATGATATATAGATATTAATGATATATAGATATATCATTAATATCTGGTCTGCTCGGACAACCTCTAATTGTCGCTGGTGAAGGATGACAGGATTCTAGATAAACGCCTTGTTCATGGTGGCACAGATTTATTGTAGGTGTAGTACAATTGGAAGTAAGGGCGTGAGTGTCGGCCCGCCAGGTAACATTCCTGGCTATCTCGCGGTTAAGGCGTTGGCCTCTTACGGGCTTGTGACGTAGCTAGATGGTGGACTGTTTTGTCCCCAAGTCTTCTACGCTCACTCCAGGAAGATAGAACGACTAATCGTAAAAACTTCCTGAGGTGACGGGATCGCCCGCTGTAGTCGACAACCCAAGTTGTTGGTGTAGTACAATACAAAGCGCACGCGAGCAAAATATAACTATACAAAACAGGAATTACGGCAGCGGCGATATCGACCGTCCGCTCAGATCGTATGACAATTTGACGTATAAGTGGCGGCGTTCGACCAGTCCTCTCTTCACTAGTTGATTGCGTTCAGCTGCGTCGCTCGATATAAAGTTGCCACGCTAGAAAGGTTTAGGCTAAGTACGAAACACCCATTATCATTGATGACTATAACTCAACATACATCCATCTTAAAGACAATGCTCATTCTTTTGCAAAATAAAATCTCTTTAATATAGTTAAATTTAAAAAAAACAATGAATAACGCAAATTGAATAAATCGGCCAAATCCGCTTCTTAAATATACGATAACAGATCAAAATATTTAAAAATTTGGAATGTATTTATTATTTATAATAGTAATAAAATATGCTGTGCTCGTTATTAGCCCGCTATTAAATTAAAATAAAAAAGTTTGATATGCTCGTTTTTATGAGAGAAAGCACTCAAACCTTCATGCTCGCCTAAAAACTTTATACTTAAGCCTATATGGTATTTACAGGCGTTTAAATGGGAGAATGGTTGAAACATAACATAAAATTCTATGATAAAAATATTTTAAGAGGTTTTGGTAAAATGTTATTGAAGAATTTGGTAGGAGGATGATGGTTTGATGAAAAAATAAAAAAAATGAATTATGCTCACGTGTCATTGAATGAATTCCCTGTTGGATTGCGATTTTTTTATGTTTAAAAGAGATGTATGAATGCGCACCATTTTCGACTAAGCGACACCACCGACCACAAGGTCGATGAACGATCCCCCTCTTCATCCATCCATCTCAAAAACCACTAACCCTTCTGCAAAAAAAAACTCTCTAATAATAGAGTTAAGTTTGAATGAAACAGAATGAATAAATCACATTAAATAATTTGGCGAATGCCTTTTCTTAAATAAAGGATAACAGTTCAAAATAGTTGGAAATTTCAAAACTATCCATTATTTAAAAAGACGATAAATGGATACTGGGCTCGTTATCAGCCAGCTTAAATTTAAAAAAATCAGTAGTGTCACCACAAGACTTTCCCGGCAAGAAGACACACCCTCGCGCGCCAAATCCCTAAACCTTTTCTGCCGCTGGCGTACCTTGTCCATGGATCATGTTGCCGTTCACACCATGCAATACAACAATAAATTAACCCAGTTAGATAGGCATTCCATCGTTTAAGACTCACCTTAAGGATTACTACCTTTCTAAGAAGTAACCAGTTCTTCCCTTTCTCTCCTGTTCCTCTCCCAATTTCCTCTCCTCGGGCATTATTAGTTTTAAATTCTTCCACTTGTCTGTATGTTATGTAATAATCTTTATTTTCACAATGCGCGCATGTATCACTGTGTTTAGGTTAGTTGTAAGACATTGCCATGTGGCAATAAGCTCGCCTTTTTGTATACTAATTAAGTGCAAATAAAGAGTTTATTATTATTATTATTATTCCTACACTTGGATGCGTCACAAAATTAAATTCTAAAGAAATAAAAATGATAGAAATGATAGTTGTCAAGGCTGCAATATTATATTCAATAGTACATACATACAAATAATAAAAATATACTAATGTGATTTATTAGTCAGGGAGAATAGTATATTAAAATAGAAATGCAAATTCTATGTAGAATTATCAAAGTAAAATTATTTTATTGCCAATCCAGCAATATACTTCCGTAATTTTTAAAATGGATAGATGTAAAATAAATTATATGAGAATTAAAATGTCAGCTATCATGAAACTATTATGTTTAAAAACTTACAATTTTTTCAAAAACCTTAGAATTTTAAACTTCCTTATACCATAAATTTACTTTCCTACCGAAATATTTATAATTATCTTTTTAAATTGGTCCTCTTCTAGGCTTTTCATTTGCTCTGGAATCTTATTATTAACACAAATGTTTGTAAATGAAACTGTACCGCACTTTGCTAAGTCGCTGTCGGTTTATGTGGAGATCGGATTTATTCCTTGTATCGTGATGATAAAAATCACTATTCACCGGGACTCCTGCTAGGTGTCTACCAGCGTACATAATATTTTGGTAAATATAAGATGAAAATAGAGTCATGATTCCGGATCCTACGAGTAGCGGCTTACAGGAACTTCTTGGAGAGACTCTATATAAACTAATATTGTGTATTTATATAAATTATTAAGTATATATTAATAGTATATCATATCAAATTTTTATTTATATTATTTCATATTTTTTAGCACTGCTTTTATAATTGTATTTATATATTTTATTAAATTATTAATATGTTTATACCATATATCACTTATTATTTATTGAAATCGTATTTACGTATATGTGTATTTGCCATATTGTATTACCTACAATGTATTATTCATACAAATTTAGTATTTTGATTTGTATTATAATGTTATTTATTAAATATTATATATTATCCAATCTTAATTAGGTACATTCATTAATTATAAAAATAAAAAGTTTTTTTACGTTAATTAGGCTAATTGTTACATAAGTTGTATTACTTACTTTAATTACTCTGACCCGCCTAGATACGGGACAGTTTAGTCCTAGTTAGGTGGGCAATGAGCATTAGCTGCATTTCGGTGTTCAATTTTTCCGAGTTACTTATAACATTGATAACAATGGGGCTAAATGTACAAAAATTAAATGAATAAAGTATTAAACCTTAAAAAAACTGCGCACCGCTCTTTTCTAGAGGAGAAAAATTATTGTTGAATTTGGTGCTACTTCCCAAAACAGTAGACCATACGTAATTAAGGAGTGGAAATACCCAAAATAACACGGGAGACATAATAACACGACTATAATATCGTTAAAACTTCCTAAAGCGGCGGGTTCGCCCTTAGTAATCCACACCCCTCAATGTTATAACCCCTTAAAAGACGGTTGATATTATGCACTCTTATAAATTCTAAAGGTTTTTGAATACACTTCAGTGATGATTTTTACCAGCGGGTAGTCAGATCCGTCAAGTGATCGACCGACCTCGGATTTAAATTTGACAACAAAGTCACATGGAATCGGTCGAGGGCTCATCGGTTTGGCTACTCGGGTTCGTGAAGTGGTTGGGCAATGTGTTCGGAATGATTGGCAATAAACGGTTCCATACAGCCTGGACCACTATGATCTGCTCCTTATCTTGTCGGCTCAATTCACGGTTCAACTCCCATCTGGTAGGCTCCTTGAAGAGGGACAATCCCGAAGAGGGCTATGTTTCCCCTGCTACGGCCGTGTCGGGATAAGCACCAAAGATAAGATCTTCTGTGGACGACCTCAAGCGCTTCTGGGCAGTTTGCGCAGCGTGCTGCGCTAGCCGATCGACTGTGCGCTCCAGCGAATAACCGCAGGGTCTAGAAATGATCCTAAATGCTTTCTAAGCAGTGAGGGTGGCTATTCAATCGTTGTCATCTCAAATTCAAAATTCTTTAATAATCTATAATATTACATATATATTTTAAATTCAAAGCCATCCCTAACTAGGTCTCGCCTGTACTAAGGTATGCTTAATATAAAAGAAGGTAGAGAGGTTTTCGTAACTTGCTGTATTATCTTTGTATATTATTATGTTACATTTAAGAGGATAGATATGTTTCCAAAATAATAAAGCGTAATAATTTTAAATTTAGGTATATATATATATATATATATATATATATATATATATATATATATATATATATATATATATATATATATATATATATATATATATATATATATATATATATATATATATATATATATATATATATATATATATATATATATATATATATATATATATATATATATATATATATATATATATATATATATATATATATATATATATATATATATATATATATATATATATATATATATATATATATATATATATATATATATATATATATATATATATATATATATATATATATATATATATATATATATATATATATATATATATATATATATACAATTTAGGTATATAATTTAGATGTATAATATTAAATTTATGTATATGCGACTACAACGAGCGAATAAAAAAGCGCCACCACCAGCCAAGAGAAACTGGGCATGTCTACAGGACCCAGCCATTGGACAGAAAGTTCAAATCGCGCTATCCAACAAATTCGCAACGCTAGCAATATCAGACGATATCGACTTTGAAGAAATGCAATTATCAGAGTCCCTTGTGAAGTGTGCAACGGAGCTGTGCCCACCCATCCGTCGACGGACGCAGCAATGGATTTCGGACGACTGTTTAGACCTCGTCGACCAACGAAAACGGATGAAACACGTCAATTTCGAAAAATACCCATTATTGAACAACAGTGGCGGCGCTAGGCGTCGGCGACGTCGGCGACCGCCGACGGCCTCGCACCTAAGGGGCCTCGCAAAAGTTTTACAAATTATTTAAATGCATTTACAGACTTTTGACATGCATTACAGAGTTAACTTTTTTAACACAATGATAGATGCTATTATAGTCGACACCGAATGTCGATTTAAAGCGCTCAATTAATATTTTGAACAATTTGGTTTTATTTATGATATCAGTTATTTGAAATCGATATAAAAAGAGGACCTTCTCAAGCATTGTAATGATTTAGGTACAATACTGCGGGAAGGCGACGGCGAAAACAGTGACATAAAGCCTTTCGAGCTATATGAACAGCTACAGCTTTCAAAAGCGAATTCACTTGACTCTGTCAACGACGCTAAACAACTCATTTAGTACATTTTAGAAAATAATTTTGAAGAAATATATCCAAATGTTTACAGAGCAATTAGAATCATGCTCACAGTTCCCGTCAGTACAGCATCCGCTGAGAGAAGCTTCTCAAAGTTAAAATTGATTACGACCTACTTGAGAAGCACGATGACCCAAGAGAGACTATCTGCGTTATCAATTCTATCAATTGAAGCTGAAATAGCAGCTAGTATTAGCTATGACATAATCCTGAAAAAGTTCAGTGAGGCCAAAAGCCGAAAAGTTCGTCTATTTTAATTTTTATTTGTGTAATTTTTAACATCATTTGATTAGCAATAAAACTCGTTTACTCATACATTAGTTTCACTATAATTCGGCTCATGAAATCTAACGTTTTCTTTTTGACTGGGAAATATAAAAGGCCTCGCGAACCTAACTTCGCCGACGTCCAAGTGTGGTCTAGCGCCGCCACTGTTGAACAAAGAAGTCCGACAAACAATGAAATTGGAACGAGAAGCGCATTGGAATAACGTTGCGGCCGAATTGGAAGAAGCAGCATCGAGGCACGAATACCGGACGTTGTACCAAACAATCAGTTAGGCGGGAAAACAACATCAACGAACGACAACATCAAGAAATCGGATGGAACTTTCGTGATCTCCCCCCACGAGCGCCTGCAGCGGTGGAGGGAATTCTTTAATCAGCTGCACAATCACGATCCGCCTCAAGGTCCAGCACCGCAACCGCCGATTATCAATCAGCCGGCGGATCCGTTTACCGATAACGAACCAACAATAAACGAAGTGAAGACGGCAATAAAATCGCTGAAAAATGGTAAAGCGCCGGGTCTAGATCAAGTTACCGCCGAGATGATCAAAGCCGGAGGTGACATTCTATTACAACAACTACATGTTCTCCTAGTGCATATTTGGCAATCGGATCGTATTACGTCGGCATGGAAGAAAGCCATCGTTGTGCCAATTTTAAAGAAAGGCGATAGCAGAGAATGCAAGAATTATCGCGGTATTAGCCTTCTTTCAATAGTCGGCAAAGTATTTATGAAAATCATACAGTCGAGGCTACAAAAACATCGAGAACAAACGAGCCGAGAGGAGCAAGCAGGATTTAGACCATATCGAGCATTGATCAGATATTCGCTCTTCGTCAGCTAACGGAAGAAAGAATACGGTGCGGCAAACGAACAATCGTCGTCTTCATAGACTTTAAATCCGCCTTCGATTGCATCGATTGGAACAGCTTATGGAGTGCCTTGGAGATAGAACACGCGCCACCAAAAATCATTAAACTTCTCCAATCATCGTACGATGGCTTAACCAGCAGCATTCTGAGGAATTCCCGATTCAAACTGGTGTTCGACAAGGAGACGTCGCATCGCCGCTACTTTTTAACGCGGTGATCGACGCGATTATGCGGAGAGCATTCGACGGTCGACGCGGAGTTAGATACGATGAATCAAACTTCATAACCGATCTGATGTTCGCCGATGATAGCGCCATTTTCGCCGACACTGATGCCGAAGCAACGGACATTTTATACGACATATCCGGAATTGCTCAATCATATGGATTGAAAATCAATGCAGATAAGACCAAAGTGCTCACTACGGACGGTTCGAAGGCCAGCGTTTACCACGATGGAACCCAAATCGAACAGCTCCCACAATTCAAGTATTTAGGATCGTTGGTTACGGAAAAGAAAGTGGCATCGACGGCCGATGTCCATAGCCGGATCGGTCAGGCAACAGCAATATTCGAATATCGGAAACATGGACGTTGCTACAATCGGACCTCAAAAAGTTCGAAGTCTTCCAAATGCGATGCTTGAGGCAGATTCTCGGTGTCTCACTCCGCGACCGAATTCGAAACGAGACCATTAGAGAAAGATGCGATCTAGTAACAACGATCGAAGAAGAAGTACAAAAACGTCGACTACGATGGTTCGGCCATGTTTGCCGAATGAACGACAATCGCTTGCCACGTAAACTTCTTTGGCGAGACCGCCCGACAGAATGGAGAATTGAGCGATCGGCACCAAAGAAAACCTGGCTAAATAACATCAAAGACGACCTTAAAAATCAACGATTGTCGGCTAGGGATGCTCGAGACGTGGCAAAAAATCGTCAAGAATGGAAGCGAATCGTGAATGGAGCGGCACCGACAGCAGCGTATTGGCTGCGAGGGCGACCCCCTCCCCAATCGCCGGCTACGGAATAAATAATAATAATAATAATAAATAGTATACATATAAATATACACGTACATATGTACATAAATAAATATATACTTTATAGATAAATATAAAATAATACTATATACACATATATCTCAAAAATCGTGCTCTATTTTAATATATATGTTATTAATGTCTCCGTTACTTGTCGACCCATAGTCAAAAGTGACTTACTTAGGTTTTTCTTTACGCCGTAACTAGTCCTAGAATTCAGTCCTGCAGGAAAAACACTATTCATTTTGTTGAACAGTCGAGGAGCTTCATTTTGTTGAAGCTACTCTTGAAGGGACCCGTTGGCTATACGATCCCGTGTGAAAGACGGGTTAAAGCTAACGTCCGTGACAAATTCGAGCTATACTACCGGTAACATCAGGTTGAGTACACGCAAGCAACTTCAAACCTGCGACTAGACTGAGGACGGAGAAATCCAGACAAATCTGGTAGGAAGGGCATACGGTCTGCCCGCTGGGTTTACTTTCCAGTGCCTTGCGATAAGACGTTGAACTCTTACGGGCATGTTAGCGTAGTTAGATGGGGACTGTATCGTCTCCAAGTCCCTGCGTTTACCCCACGGTTGAAAATTGATCTAATATTTGTATACCTTCCTGGAGTGTCGGGTTCGTCAATAGTAGATGATAAATCCAAAGTGTTCGTGATTTATTTATGTATTGTTTTCAAATAGTATTCAAGGGCCTTACAGATGAATCCAATTCGCCCTTGAATATTAAAGCTAGAGTGTAAGTCTAAAAATAAATGACTATAAGTAAATTAATGCTAACATTGAACAAGAAAAAAACATAAAAATATAAAACTAAATAAAAGACAGATTATGATAAACATGAGATAGCAGGGAGTTGCCTTTTTAGCTGCCAAAGGGATATACAAAAGATATCTATTTCTGTGGGTAAGGAATTAAGAGCTATAACCCTTCACACTGGCCTGTCTACAAAAATATTTGTACGGTGGTACGGCACATTAAACAATAGATGCGATCTCCTCGCTGTGTAATTTACCGGTACGTAATTTAGTAATGATATTAGTAAGGCTGCAGCGGTGAGACACGATGATTCATCCCCAGTTGCACGATTTTGAGATGGTCGGCTGAGAATGCTGATGCTGTCTGCTAGACCCCAAATTTCAACCGTCCTCTTGTTTCAGATATCGTGGGTAAGAAAACGCGGCGACGAGCTTCACCTGCTCTCTTTCGGAAGGCACACATACTCAGCCGACTCCCGCTACTCTTTAGTGTACGAGCATCCCAACGATTGGCGACTCCTGATTCAGTATGTGGGCGAACGAGACGAAGGCTACTACGAGTGTCAGGTGTCGTCACATCCGCCGATCGTCAGAGGGGTCAACCTGAATATAATCGGTAAATCGACAATCTTTTTATATGTTTAAATGGATCGTAAAAAACGTTTTATGTCCGTATCTATCTGTATGTGCGTAGGATAGTTCGAGAACAGCTTCACGTATAGCTAAGAGTATTTTATGGTCAACAATCTTATTAAAACTGAGGTCATATTCGAATTTAAGCACGTTCTTGCTTATATAAAGAAAAAACAAAAACATATTATTGCTATTGCAAAAGCTGCTACGCGAGATAATGTTACGCGTTACTAAAGTAGTATCCTTCAAAGAAATCCTCAGTATCGTTAAGTATCCTTGGCTAGGAATGCGGAAAATCGCTAGGAAACGATATTAGGAAGACCATTCGGATTGAATGGATCGCGTAGTCATATGACATATTTTCTAACCCGAGCTAAGGGTTGTCAAGGTTATATTATCTAAATTCAGCACAAGTATAAAAATTTAAACATGGACTACTGAGGGGTCAAGAAAGTGGTATGGTTATAAAAAGTAAAAAAAAAACAAGATATAGGTGTGGCCTGCGGGCACTGGCTAAACTTTGTAATAATATTTAGTAATACCATGTAATACGTATATAATATTTTCGCTTTGTGTGGTTAAATAAATACAATGGTTTAGAAAATTCACTCCGTTCATACATTTATCTTGAAAGGCAGGCCTTAGCCTGAATCCGGTAATTCCAGTGACTTTTTGTGCCTCGAAAATCTCATTGTTTGTGATAAATCCTCGACTCCATACATCTCCCCATCCGGCGGGCGAGGGAGAACTACCGTCGCCTCAAGCGTCGTCCGCTCGGCCAAAAGTCCACTCGCATCTACTTGATCACACTCGTGTTTTTCCACTTTTCTGACGAGTGGCTCGCTCTAGATTCATCCTCTTTTTTATTTGGGTTTTTACCTACGCCGGCCGCCGCCACCGCACAGAAGAATGTAATTACACATCGCATTATCTCCCAACGATATTTTGTTTAATTAGGCATTCAGTTTTGTTGTGTGCTCAGAGGCAGCCTCTGAAAAGCCTTGGCAAAGAGATAAATAATTTTTCTGGCGTGAAAACAAAGAAGGTCGTTTTTACGTTACATCCACTCAACCCTTAAGCACTGGCGTGTATTTACTTACATTAACAGTATTACAGTAGGGGAAAGTTCCCTAACGCCAGACGGCACCTAGAGTCGGACCTTAATACTGGCGTCGTAAATGAAAACACAGTAACTTCATTTACTGTGTTTATACAAATTTGGATCTTTAAAATCACGAGTTGGAGTACTATAATGCAAAAAAAATCGGTTTGTCTGTCGATGGATAGTTACCGAGATACCTTAGATAAAAACACAGTATTTTTTAAAAAATCTGAATATTTTTATTAAAAAACATAGTATGTATATTTTTTAAGTTAAAATACACTAACCTATTATTTACTGTGATCTTTTTTAATACTTATAAGCATTTAAGAAATATTTTTGTTTGGTTACAACACGGCTTCTTCAGATACTGTGGTTTTAGGTAAAATTTTGTTAAAAGTTAATTTATTAATACACGAATTAATCACAGTATCTCAATTACTGTGTTTAAGGTGCCTGCAGTTTTATTTATTTAAAAGAAAAAAAAAATATTTTACATGGTTAGAACACAGTAATGAGTAAAATTTACCTATAACACAGTAACCACTCAGTTACGGTGTTATAGCTTAAAAATATAAAATTGATCAAATTATTTTCCGAATTTAAATCACAATGTCTAATTTAATTAATAAAACAATTATAATTTATTATATATTTTTATGCAGAATTAAAGTCCTAACTATTTTGTAACATAAAATATTAAAAGAAATAATCTATATTGATTAGGTACTTTGTTCATGAAAACAAATATTTTACAACTGAACTTTGACCGCGTTTTTCTCAAAACGTCTCTTTTCAAGTTACTGTGTTTTCATTTACGACGGCAGAATAGTATCTCGACAAGTCACAGCGCGATCGATACAAAGACGTAGGAAAAGGAAAAGCGTACGCTTCCCCGCACCCTTTTCTCCCGTCTTTGTATCGATCGCGCTGTGACTATCAAGATACATTAGTATTCAATTATAGGTGCCGTCTGGCGTTAGGGGACTTCCCTATACGATACAAAAAAGTGAGACACAAATAATAGTGCAAGTGCGCAATAATCTCTCTGACCTACGTCAGTGGTTACGGGTTAAGCTATTTTGAGATACCGTAACGCAAGTGTCGGCAAACTGTGGCTCGCGAGTCACATTCGTCCCCGGCTCTGGAGTCAGGCTCAAGAAGCACATAAACCAAAGGCCATAGCATGACCAAGCCTGCGCCTCTCCCCCTCTTTTTCTCTTCCCTTTCCTTTCTTCGTCTCCTTTCTTTCCTTTACTTTTTTACTTATTTTTTTATATATTTTTCTTTTGTTATTATGATGGTTGACTATAATATATCGCTATAGTGATAACTTCGCTATCTGTTGCATACATTGTATTTTCTTAAAACCAGTGCAGTATTTTATTAGGTAATGTTTTTATCTATATATATAAAAATGAATCGCCGTGCGTTTGTCTCGCAGGATCTCGGAAATGACTCGACCGATTTGAATACATTTTTTTAAATTTCACCGGGTCATCTAGTCTATATATATATTTAAATGAATCGCCGTGCGTTAGTCTCGCAAGATCTCGGAAATGACTCGACTGATATGAATTATTTTTTTAATTTTGTTTGCCTTGATTCAGGGGTGGTTTACAAAAAAAATATTTAGGAAAAACTCAAAGAAACTGAAAATCGAAAAATCGAAATTGGTCAATTTGGAAACATTGGCCACTTTCTAGATGGCTATCGCGGCGATCGTATTGTTTGACAGCTGCGCTATCCATAACTGTTATTCATTCCGTACAGTGTGTTAAATTTCAAAAAGTCGAAAAGTCAAAAAATGCGAAAGTCTAAAAAGTCTAAAAAGTAGAAAAAGTCTAAAAAGTTGTAAAAGTCGAAAAAGTGAAATAAGTCAAAAAGTCGAAACAGTCAAAAAAGTCAAACAAGAGAAAAAAGTCAAAAGTCAAAAAAGGAAAAAAAATTTATAAAAAAGGAAAAAGTAAAAAAAGTCGATAAAGTCGAAAAAGTCAAAAAAGTCGCAAAGTCAACGAAGTCAAAAAAGTCTAAAAAGTAGAAAAAGTCTAAAAACTCAAAAAAGTCGGTAAAGTCAAAAAAAGTCGAAAAAGTAAAAAAAAGTCGAAAATGACGGATAAGTCGCAAAAGTTAAAAAAGTCGAAAAGTCAAAAAGTCGGAAAATTCAAAAAAGGCATAAAATTCAAAAAAGTAAAAAAAGTCGCAAAAGTTAAAAAAGTCGAAAAGTCGAAAAGTCGGAAAATTCAAAAAAGTCATAAAATTCAAAAAAGTAAAAAAAGTCGAAAAAGTAAAAAAGTCGGAAAAGTCGAAGTCGAAGTCAAAGTCGATTTCGATTTCGATTTTCGACTTTTAAAGGGTGTCGCTAGGTAGGGGGTGGGGGGGGGGGTTGTTGTTGTAGGATTAATGATATTAATATTCAGATGAATTACGTTCCTGGCTACTTGACAGGAAAGTCTTGGAGTGACACAACCGTTTTTTTTGACATAACCACGAATTTGGACTTAGTTTGGGGATTTCAATACTGTAAAGACCTCATGGAAATTTCGATCGATTTGAGCGAGCGTGAAAACAATTCCGTGTCGTTTTACAGTGCCCATTACAATGTCGAAAATTAGATTTTGAAGGTTCATTAGGATTAATAAACGCTTATGAAGAGTTGCAATCAAATACATTTTAGGTGGTACGAAGTTCACCGGGTCATCTAGTAGTACAATAAAATTATTGTATTCTATGGTTATTTTTCTAGTAGAAGCCTATTTTATATTATTATTTTGTTCATTTATTGAGGAAACAGCAAAATATGTAAAACTTATTTAAACACATTGATTCTGTATCGCTCCTAACTAGGCAGCGCCTGTTCCAAGGAAGAGCCATATTTTATTGCAATTTAAAACTATTTAATCATTTAAATTTTTATGTTGTATTGCCAAAACAAACTAGGTTAGCTAATAGACAATGTCGCAAGGCGACATTTTTTTATTGAAAACAATTATTTTATTATTATTATAATTTATATTACTAAAATTTATATTAGGAAACGATTATCGGCGTACTGTTTTTCTTTTTTTCTACATTATGTTTATGCACACGTATGTCAATTGTATGCGCTGTATGTTTCCAGAAATAAAATAAAAATAAATTAAAAAAAAATAAATTGAGAACATTCACTTCGCTCATGCATTTATCTCAACGGGCAGGTCTTTATCGTATGAATCCGTTAATTCTAGTGACTTTTTGTGCGCTAAAACTCTCATTGTTTGTGATAAATCCTCAACTCCCTGTCCTCCCCCATCCGGCGGGCGAGTGGGAATCGTCGTCGCCTCGAGCGTCGTCCGCTCGGCCAAAACTCGCATCTACTGCATCGCACTCGTGTTTTTCCACTTTTCCCGACGAGTGGCCCGCTCTAGATTTATCCGCTTTTACTGAAAAGGAATGAAACATAAATCTCGCAGGCTGAAGTCTTTTTTATTTTCGTTTTTACCTACGCCGGCCGCCGCCGTCGCACAGAAGAATGTAATTACACATCGCATTATCTCCCAAGCGATATTTTGTTAACTAGGTATTCAATTTCGCTGTGTGCTCGGAGGCAGCCTCTGCAACGCTTTTGCCAGGAGAGCGCGGATAAAGATTTTTTTCTGACGCGAGGGCGGAGCTACAAAGTCGTTGAGAGTCGTTTTGGCGTTATATCCAATTAAGCAGTTTTATGCTACCGTAACGCAAGGGGGTTGGTAAACTGCGACTCGCGAGCCGTCGTCAGTACAGAGTTTGCCAGTTTCAGTACAGAGTTTGCAATGATCATAACACGAAACGTAGGTGATAGTTTTTTATTTTATTTTATTATTATTAAGGAAACATAGAGCTGTTACAATAAATTTGTTACAAATTTTTTTTTTAAGAAGTAACACACATAGGGAGGGAGAGGTGGGAACTGGGAAGAAAGGAGTCATAATAGGTAAATACAATAGACCACATACAATAGTCAATTCGAAGATATCGACATTTTTTACTTGAATCAACCGAAATTCAGCGAGGCTGTCCTTAGCTCACTAGGCGTCTAGGAAGTGATTACATAGTGAGTATACAAATTGTTTCAAAACACTCAGAGCGAAAATGAGAATAGCAAAGAGTATAATTTGAATACCTATATCCTATCCTACATATATCCCATCCCTCTCCTTTCATATGCTTGCAATAGTTCAATTGTAATTTAATTTAATTTAATAATGTTCAATGCAACCTTTGATTTACGGCATAAGGAAATAATGTAGGAAACAATTAATCGGCCAGCGAAACACTGAATTAGTAATAATTAATGAAGCGTTGTATGTTTCCCGAAAATAAAATAAATAAATAAAATTAAATTTTATATAAATACACGTTCCATAATATAGCCATATATATTATTTAAAGATATTCTTGAATAAATATTATTTATAATATATTCTATATTGCGATTACAATGATAAATCAATACCATCATTAATTATAATTGCTTTCTTAAGAGCTAATGATGACTTATTGAATACGTCAATATCGCCGAGCTGCGTATTACAAATTTTACATACCCTATACATGAAACAGTTTTGTGCATAATTAGTACTAACCTGCGGAACGTGCAATAACTCCGTTTGGCGAGTGAGTCGCGATGGTACACGGAAAGATACCATTCCAAGAAGATCAGAACAATCAATGTAACCTGGCAATAGTTTATGGAAAAACTGTCTGCACATTTTCTTCTTGATTGTAAGGACTGAAGCCCATGAAAGGTAGCTGCTTCGTTGTAATTGGGAAAGGACAAGAAAGAGCGACATTCAAATGTTTTAGGAACACATTTTGAATACGTTCAATTCTTCTTCTAGCTATAATGTGAACATTATAGCTAGAAGACCATTTTGAGAAGCATATTCTAGGTGACTGCGGACAAAAGCGTAGTACAAGAGTAATAAGGAATTTTTAACTGCGAAATGTTTTGAAGTTCGAAGAATTATTAAAGCACTTTGAAAATATGTAATAGTTGGGTCGAAAAAGCGATCGCAAGTTTACGGGGATGGCTTTGGACCAAGCACATGAGCAAATGAGTGCCACATTAAAAGGAGATGTACATAGGTAGGACCTATTTTTACACTTACATTCATCTTTACGCTAAATAGTTTGTGATTACTTCTTTATTATGCAACATAATATTATTTTACATATCACAGAATTGATTGGTTTGACTGAAAACCCTGACTAAGTGGCTTCTCGCTGGACCTGAATTGGTATACCGTTTACAGTTTTGAGCCGGATGTTTTGTTACGGAGAACAGCTGAACACGGCAGCCATCTTTCTGACACTGCCGCAAATAAGAAGAACTTTATTCTAGACCTGCAATCACCGGTAGCTACAATAAATACTCCAGGAAATCCTTTTGTCGAACAGTCTCCAGACTTCTATGTATTGAAGTTGTAAATGCAGTATTCAATATAGAAAAAAGCGGCAAAGAGTTTTTGATCTTGTAAAGCTATTGCTGCTAAATACATAACATTTGTAAAGGAAGATTACACATAAACTATAAAAAAAGTTTACTGGATCCAACCAAACTTAATGATGTCTCATTATACAATAAGTATATACACAATATAATTATACAAGTTATTAAAATACGTAAAAAAAGAGTGAGAGCAAAATGAAAGCAAAAATAAGAGGCCTTGAGAATGACTGCAGTCTATTCAGCAAACTTTATATTGCAACCTGTGAGCACAGAGTAGAAGATTTCGATTCATTCTTGGCACAAGAAAACCAAGCCAGTCCTCCAGCACTTTCTTCAATGGGTAAATTGCGATCTGGAACAAGGTCAGACCTACTAAAATCGATTACTAGTATTTTTGGCACTGCAACCGTTCCAAACGCCCCCCACGAGCGAACACTCTACATGGATCTGCATTAGTCCACATGCTGAGTTCAGGATATAGGAAGACTTTGGAGAATAGGTACACCGGTATGTATACCATTTCTCTGCAAAGAACAGGGTTTCAAAAGTAGATATGGTTTGGGACGTATAACAATGAAAGCATAAAAAAATATTAACAGAGGAAACATTCAAAGAACATGGGTCACTGCTACGACGAAACTACCTAAAGGTTAGGCCAATTTGATGATGAACAATTCCTTAAGGAAGGATTGTTTGCTCTGACAACGGCAAGGAAGTTTGCAACATGGGTGGACCAAATATTTTAACCAATATCACACGTGATACAAAGCGTACGCTTCTTCGTGGTTACGTGATACGTAACCACGAAGATGTGGACACTCGCATGCTGGTGCATGTATCTAACACTGTCACTCATGGCTTGACAAAAATTATGCTATTGACTATGGATACTGGCTTCGCAGACCAGCAGCAGCAGAAAGGCAAATTACCACAATTACCCAGCTTGAGAAGCTGTGGGTGCACAGAGGTACTGGAAAACACAAAGGTACTGGAAAGTACTTCTGCTGTCATGATATTGCGAATGCCTTAGGTAAAAATTATAATGTTTGTTTAGATAGCATATATTAAGTATATAACATACATAACATTTACGTCGTGTCCAATTGGTGGCTAAAAACCGCTCTTGGACGTGGCAAAATATTTGTATTAGGTAGTAAATCTAATTACTACTCTAATCTTTACTTAACATACATAGGTTGTTAATAATTTAGCTATTAGATTGGATAAATAGTATCTTAGAAACATTGGAACCTACTAAAAGTTATTTATTGTAAAATCTTATTACAAAACCAAATAAAGGCTTATTAATTAAAAGAGTCAATAATGTTAATGGGTACCTACTAAGAGTCAATCATCATACTAACTAAAATAGTCAGTAAAAAATTAAATAATCAAAATAGAAGCCTAATAATTGAAATAGTCAATAATTCGAGTAGGTTCGAAAACGTACTAAAAGTTGTTGAAAGTACCTTAGGGGTAATATACAAAATAGTCAGTAAAGTGTTAAATAATAAGATTAAAGTTAATCATACATTTAAAAACTAAAAGTACAAATTGGTATAAAATCATCATCTAAATTGGTATAAAATTTGTAAAGTCATAGCCCATACATTTTTCACTTATAGGGCCACAAAAAGCGAGGTTGTTGCCCCTGTTTCACCTGAAATGAAATGAAAAAATTGAAAATAGGCATTCAAAAGAATAGCCAATTTTCAGTGTTTTAATAGTTTCTCCTAGCAATTAAGTAAGTATGGGTAGGTATGTGCTTATATCATATGTATATAATACTTACTATTATTTTTTCAACGAAGTGGTAGGGATTGCAGACAAATTAATACTTAGAGTATTTAAGGTATGTGCACAAATATCAGTTAGTACGGTGTGTGAATGATGAATTATTTTTATTAAATAGTAAAAACAATAATAATATAGTTATCATAATAATAATAACGATTGTACTTCTTGTTTTTAACTCACTGGCCAATCGCAGAAACTAAATAATCCGATAAGTAATTATCTAACTTGGGTCGATGCCGGTCTGCCGTGCGATGAATTATATTTTTTTTCACTCACATTTTACAATATCAGTCGAATAAAAAATATATGTCTGTAATTCAAGTAAGTGTGGCTGTCAGAATATATTTTTTTCATACCGATAACTCTTATGGTTAAAAAGTAAACTTCGTATAAGTAAAAAAAAGATGTCAACGATTTTTGTATTTTACCAATTATTTCATATATTTTCTATGGATAGGTATTTTTTTTCTTCCAGAAATGAATTTGTTATCATTGAGTTACCCGAAAATGATATCTAACTTGCCCAAGTACTTATAGTCCGAAAGATAAAACGCTCAAAGTGACGCGCGGCGGAATCAAATTTCCACCCCCTCCCCCCGCCACCCGCGGGGTGGCCGCCGATGGCTCCCGGTCTAAATCCACTCAGGACCGCCTAAGGAACAATTGTGCCAAGTATGAGCCTTTAATCACAAAATGCAGGGTACATCGCACTAAATCCCCAGCTAAGAGCATTCCATTCGTTTACCACTCTACTGCTGAGGAAATGTTTCTTGGGATTTGAATGGAATGATTCACGCTGGAGTTTCAGATGATGCCCACGCAGATGTGTGTTAGTGCTCATGGTGAAGATAGTCTGCAACCCAGGAACGTCATACGATGCAGTTAGGATGTTATATGTCTCGATTAAGTCACCCCTTGCCCTGCCTTGTTCCAGAGTGGTCAAACCGAGAGCCGACAATCTTTTCTCGTATGTTAGATGCTTCAAGTTAAAGGGCAATACACTCCTTTTTTACTGGGCAGTCATGTAAAGAGACACACAATCTCTTCTTCTTCTGTAATGCCGCCTCCTATCGAAAAGAGAACGCTTTGACCGATTTCACAAATACTTACGCTAATCTGCTCTAATATGGCAATTTATGTCATTTCCGCTTACAAAATATGCTTTACATCAATTCGAGTGGATTGAGCAAAATATTTTGCCAACGCTCGAGTGCTTCTTTGTCCACAATGCTTCGTTTAAAGTAGAGAAACTGGTCCAAAACCTTGGCTGAATTGTGAATAAAAGAAAATTGGACAATCACATGTGCTGATACAGAGGAAATTTTAGACAGAAGGCCGGACGTAAACACGGAGAAGCAAGATAAAAGAGATAATAATAAGGAACCGGGTTCATTGCCGGGGACGACGCCATCAGAGGCGGAAATAAGGCACTGACAATTTAGAATGAGAAGGGAAATGTCGCGGAGAAATCGAAAAAATTTAGATTAAATGGGTAGTTTTCGAAAATTAACAGAGTATAAGTACCGCACAATAGAGAATATGTAGTAACATACAAATATCAATAGTCCAAGACAAAAATAACAAGAAAACAAATTTATTTCTTTACAAGTATTATAAAAATCCGGTTGCGTCACCCCAAAACTTTTCCGGCAAGTAGCCAAGGAGTGATTTAATCTGAATATTGATTTCATAAATACAATCGAATAGCGCCCTCTCTCGACCGAAGGACGAATTTGGTTAGGTTTCAGTGCGACGCAGGCGGCGTGGATTGCTTTTTGGCTAAGGGCGGGTTCAGTCCAAACGCCAAAAGATAACGTTAATATTTAATTCAAATGCATGGTGGAATTTTAAAAGTATTAGTGTAGATTGTCGTATGAGATAATACAACAAAAAAATCACAATGCGATTTCGGCCCAACAAGGTTCCGGCCCAACAAGGTGTACCAAATTTAATGAAGGTCAAAATTGATATTTCCGTCTTCATCTTGGAAAACATATAACTTTTAAGCTATTGCATAGCTTTTATCGCGGGCCTAGGCCAGCACGGCGACCGAATGAAGAAATTTCTTAACGAAAATTATTGATTTTAAACTGATAATTACGTCTAAACGAGTACTGCTTACGATTCGAAAATAATATATGTTAAATAAGAACATTTTCCTAATATTCTCAGCCTTGAATATTTTAGATTTTGTTTATATTACATAGTGTAATTAATTTGTGAAATTAGGTCTACACCGAACACAAAAACGACTACTACGCAAATACTATCTGGTGTATGATTATGAAACCTGCACCATTTTAAAGATAATTTAATTATCTATCTTTTTATCTACGATTTTTTTCGAATAATCCGTTTTTTTTTGCTTTATCAAATAAAAAATTCGTGCGCGACGTTTAAATTATTCCGAATCATTTGCTTCCGCAGCCGCAAATGATTCGGAATAATTTCAACGTTTTCCGATAGAGCGCAGTTATCTGACATCAGAAAAAATAAAATAAATAAATAATTATAATTGCATAAGTTGTTAAAAATGCTATGCAATAGCTTTACCGCGGCAGTCCCCGAGTGCCACAAGTATTTTTTTTTTATTAAGTTAAGGTCAGCTTTAAGGTATCTTCCCAATATTTCGGGATTGATATATGACTAGTGCGCCCCCTGGTGGACCGAATTTAAACAAAACTTTTTAACTCTTGCCATGACCAAATAATGCATCATGCCATATTTCAGTTCAATTGTATTAAGCGTTACACCGCTATCGCGTCTGTCCGTGTGTGTGTGTATTCCACACACACACACGGACAGACAGACTTTACACTCAATTTGGAAATGATTTTATTCGTCTCAGTGAAGGAAAGGGGGAGGTGGGGACAAAATAAATATTTCCGTATTCATCTTAAACATATTTTTATTTTTTTCCATTGAGTTAAGAGGCCGTGTACGAAATCGATGTGGGCCGTGATACCTCTATAATCAATGGTATAATATAACTATAGGTAGGTAGGATTTTCAGAGCCAAAGAGATACGTCCACCCTTCGGAAGCGCTCGGCGGGGACTAGCTGACTTGAGGCGTGAATCGTATCATAGGCGAGTATCATAACTCGAGAATTAGATTGTTTTAAAAGACTTTATTGCCAATTTTAATTAATGTTTTGCATTTTTTTTTGAGGAAACGGATTGATATTGAACTAAAGTTTATTTCTGTCGTTTTTATTTTATGAACGAGAGTTCTAAAAGGCCAAAATCAAAAGCATTTCTTCGCCCATTTTCTAAAAAAATTGACAAAGTTAAATATTTTTTTTATCAACAATTTTATATTAAAGTAGTAAAAAGTAATTCACTTATTATATAGAGGACTTTCACAACAAAACATTGTAATTTTTTCATACCGTTTAGATGTCAAAACGATTCGTAAATATGTTATATTCTAAACCTCTTACAGCAAAAATTCACAAACAGTCGCCGGTTTAAGGTCAATTAATCAAAATTCTATAATAATTTTCAAAAAAGTAGCTCACTCATTAGACAATAATATAAATGATCTTTTATGTTGTGCAATAACACTTATAGAAATACAGTATTTTAACCTTAAATTCACGTCTGCAAAATTACGTAAATTCACGAAATGCGCAAAATTTCGTGTACGGCCTCTTAAGGTTAGCTTTACGATATCGCCCCAATATTTCGGGATTGATATATGACTAGTGTGCCCCTGTTGGAATGATTTTAAACAAAACTTTTCAACTCTTGCTATGACCAAATAAGGCATCATGCCATATTTCAGCTTAATTTTATTAAGCGTTACAGCGCTATCGTGGAGGAATACATACACACGGACAGACAGACGAGTAGTTAAACACATTATCTGTCAATAACTTTATACTCAATCTGAAAAAGATTTTATTCGTCTCAATGGGGGAAAGAAGGGGAGGGGGGTTAAAATGGATATTTCCGTCTTCATCATGAAAAAACGTGTTTTTATTTTTTTTTCCATTGCGTTTAAGTTAGCTTAAGGTTACTGCCCCAACTTCATCAAGTAAAACGTTTTATTAATATTAATGTAATGACATATTTCTTTAAAAGTGGTCTGAACCATGTGTTTTACTCTGTCGCAGTGCCTCGTATGGAGATAGTGGACGAGAGAGGCGAGTCCATTACGGACAAATTCTGCAAGGAGGGATCCATCATCGAGCTCAGATGCGTGATAAGCCGAGTGCCGAAGCCTCTGAAGCTCATAACCTGGAACCACGCAGGGAGGATGCTCAACTTTGACACCATCAGGGGCGGCATAAGGTAAGACTTTCGAGTTGCGCAATATATTTAGTTAAAGCTGGGAATAGACGTCCGACTTTGCTTTTGATTGACTCCAAACACGTTAAATTTTATTAACTGC
Organism: Micropterix aruncella; assembly: GCA_944548615.1. Taxonomy (NCBI): domain Eukaryota; kingdom Metazoa; phylum Arthropoda; class Insecta; order Lepidoptera; family Micropterigidae; genus Micropterix; species Micropterix aruncella. Next base: position 7,045,141 of record OX155972.1, on the reverse strand, counting down.
CTTTTTCCGGAGGGAGTTAATGGGCCCTTACTGGGTTGGCCATGAAGACCCATTCGGTTCAGGGTTGGTCACAATCACGGGTCAACACCTATCCGACGGCCTCCACGCATGAAGTGCGAGCCTGGGTAGGACTCTGGCCTTATGGTCAGTTTCCCCTAGGAACTAACCTTCTGGCGCTCCTGGACGGTCTGCGCACCGTGCGGCGTAAGCCAATCGACTGAGCACTCTGACTAACATATTGAGTTGTCAACTACAACGGGCGAGAACGTCACCACAGGACGTTTTAACGATTCGTCGTTCTATCGACCTGCAGTGAGCGTAGAAGACTTTGGACATACCAAATCCGACGTCTAGCTACGCCACAACCCGAAAGCCAGGAACTACTTCCCAGCGGCTTGAGAAACTCGCGCCCTTACTTCCAATTCTGACCAGATTTCTCCGGTCTCTCGATTGGTTCCGAGTTCGAGGTCGCTTGCGCGGTCCTCTCCCTTACGAAGCGGTGAAACGGAGTACACCGAATCTATCGCGGACCAAGGCGTCCTTTGCCCGGCTCTGAACCGGGATCGGATGGCCAATGGTCATTTCAAGAGCAGTCGCCGTAAGGTACGCAACCACCCCCGCTCTATAGGAAACAATACAGTTTCCAGACTCCCCCGACTGTTAGTCGGAGTGCACAATCGATTGGCATGCGCCGCACGGGGCGCAGACCGTCCAGGAGCGCTAGAGGTTTGATTCCCGGGGGAAACTGGTTTCTCGCCCCCCAGAGTCCTACCCAGGTTTGCACCCCGTGTGTGGAGGCCGTCGGATGGGTGTTGACCCGTGAATGTGACCGACCCCGAACACATGGGTCATCGTGGCCAACTCATCATGGGCCCGTTAGCTCCCCTCTGACCTCCCCTCGGCCCGTAACTCTGACTAACAGTCGGGGGAGTCTGGAAGCAGTACATAGAGCGGGGGTGGTTGCGGACCTTACGGCGACTACTCTTGAAACGACCATCGGCCATCCGATCCTGGGTGAACAGCCGGGCAAAGGACGCTGTGGTCCGCGATAGATTCGGTATACACCGTTTCACCGCTTCGTAAGGGAGAGGACCGCGCAAGCGACCTCGAACTCGTAACCAATCGAGAGACTGGAGTAATCCGGTCACAATTGAAAGTAAGGGCGTGAGTGTCGGCCCGCTGGGTAACATTCCTGGCTATCTCGCGGTTAAGGCGTTGGCCTCTTACGGGCTTGTGGCGAAGCTAGACGGTGGACTGTTTTGTCCTCAAGTCTTCTGCGCTCACTCCAGGTGACGGGCTCGCCCGCTGTAGTCGACAACCCAAGTTGCCTTTTTCCGGACTTAGTCGTTCTTGAGCTATCGTCGCGTTCGTTCGTTGAGTTCGCGAGAGTATACGAAATAGATGGACAACGAAATAATGCTGCTTAATGCTTAATTGCATGTGCTGACGCAAAGAAAAAGAAGGAGAAACTACGCTATTGGAGCCATTCTATTATTTTGTAGAGACTTGGAGGTGTTAACTACAATGGGCGAACACGTCACCTGAGGAAGTTTTAATGATATTTGATCGTTATGTCTCCCGTGAGGTGAGCATAAAAGACTTAAGACGAAACAGTCCACTGTCTAGTTACGCCACTCGCCCGTAAGAAGCTTACGCCTTACCGCGAGATCAGGCCGACACTCGCGTGCTTACAGTTACGGCCAGAAATCTCCGGCCTCCTGACTGGTTACGGGTTCTAGATCGCTTACGCGATCCTCTCCCTTACGTAGCGGTGATTCGGTGTCTACCGAATCTATCGCGGACCACGGCCTCCTTTGCCCGGCTGTTCACCAGGTAAAGAATAGCTCATTAGTCGTTTCAAGAGCAGTTGCAGTAAGGTTAACAAACACTCCCGCTCTTTAGGAATCAAAGCCGTTTCCAGACGCCCACGGTTATCAGTCTGAGGCTACCGGATGGGTGTTGACCTATGGGTTGGGCCGGCCCTAACACATGGCTCATAGTGGCCTAACCGCAATGGGCCCATTATGTTCTTTTATACACGTTTCAATTTACTTCAAGCAAGATTAAAAAAACAATGTACGTTAATGAAATTGGTTACGATACGGTAATGGGCGCGCCTTTCATTCTTCCTTCTGCTGTGGTATAGATAGTTCAACTCATCTTTGCGCGCGGAACTATCTGTGCGTAAACCTCGCATATAAAATGACTTTGTGTGCATGACATGAGGTACAGTAGAGTAGAAAATTCTTTACAAAAAATAACAACTCGGTGATAAGTAGTAACTTAGTTTAGTTTTATTTTATTTGTTTGATAATATATGGATTCTTAAAAAAATAAGTTTATTTGCTAAAAACATATTTATTAAACATATTATCAGAACCGTTAGTCGAAAAATCAAATGATGAATTTTCGGATTCGCTACTCTCACCAAGGATAATTATAAATTCTGATTTCATGTCAAAAAATCGATAGTTATCTTCCTCTTTTTTTGTACATGACTTCAAGTATTACGCCACATCAACTCTTCATCAATTTGACTTAAACGTTCATTTATAAGATTCATTATTCCCGTCACATTTTGTTCAACATTATAGGAAGCAATATATTTTTTTACCTTACATAAAAATTTACCTGACTCTTTAAACATTTTTTTCGTGAAGAACTAGACATTTTTATTGCGACTGTACCCGTGCAAAATAGCGATAAGCCCACGTGCAGTCAGGACGACGACCGTCGCGTCACTGCCACGCAAATGAAATCTGTGTAACTACAAGCTCACGCACACATAGTGCCGCGCGCAAAGATGAGTTGAACTATCTGTAACCTCCACAGCCTACGTTGCATAGGCAAATATGTTTATACAGCCTAAATAAACCTTTCCGTGTCATATTCATCCACCATTGCTGTACAGACTACAACGCGACGAATCTTTTAAATGTAGCACAAGATGCGCACTGACGAATTGTAGGGAGAAATTTGACGTGTCTTTTGTCTACGAACGTGCCTTCATATAGTCGGAACGGCAATAAAATCGTAAACGCTTCGGCGCAGTTTCCGACTATCGACGTCCGATCCGACTATCGGATCGGATGGGTATTGAATGTTCAAACAATGTTTAGCAAGAGTGCCGATAGTTTGGGAGCTAAGGGGCCCTTGCTGAGTTGGCCACGAAGACCCATTCTGTTCAGGGTTGGCCACACTCACAGGTCAACACCCATCCGACGGCCTCCACGCATGAAGTGCGAGCCTGGGTAAGACTCTGGCCTTATGGTTAGTTTCCCCTATGAATCAGTCTTCTGGCGCTCCTGGACGGTCTGCACTCCGTTTGGCATTGCCAATCGATTGCGCACTCTGACTAACAGTCGGTTGAGTCTGGAAGCAGTTCTGTTTCCTATAGAGCGGGGGTGGTTGCGAACCTTACGGCGACTGCTTTTGCAACGACTATCGGCTACCCGATCCTGGGTGAACAGCCGGGCAAAGGATGCCGTGGTCCGCGATAGATTCGGTATACACCGTTTCACCGCTTCGTAAGGGAGAGGACCGCGCAAGCGATCTCAAACTCGGAACCAATCGAGAGACTGGAGTAATCTGGTCGCAATTGGAAGTAAGGGCGTGAGTGTAAGCCCGCTGGGTAACACTCCTAGCTATCTCGCGGTTAAGGCATTGGCCTCTTACGGGCTTGTGGCGGAGCTTGATGGTGGACTGTTTTTATCCTAGTCTTCTGCGCTCACTTCAGGGAGACAGAACGACTAATCGTTAAAACTTCCTGAGGTGACGGGGTCGCCCGCTGTAGTCGACAACCCCTAGTTTAATCAGACTATTATATCCGACTATCTTATAGAAAAATCTGACGTGTGCTAGCGACTTTAGGGGAATAGTCCGTCATTAAATAGCTCAGTCGCACTTCTAAGCTGAATCATTTTAATGCTTAATCCGAAATAAAATTAGAAAGAACACATAACATTAGCGATATTTTGATATAAGCTTCGTACAATGTCTCTAGAGAATTAGCGTGCTGTCTCTGACATGGCGCTGCTGTACGATATCGTAGTAAGCTTACATTTATATTAATATAAATATTATTCAGACCCAACCTAACCTTCAACGTATTTCCCTTAAAAATTTACCAATTTAACTGCAATGTATCTTCAACCCAGAATAATTGCAAATGTGAGCATATAAACATTTTAAAAAAATTAGATATTTAGGCATAGAAATAGATTCCAAACTAAATTGGGAATTCCAAATAAAATCGCTTACGGCGCGAACGAGGAAATTACTGTACGTGTTCCGCGAACTTAGGAATGGACTGAGTAAAGAAACACTGCGAATGGTGTATATGGCTCTTGGTCAAAGTGCATGGAATTATAGCGTGGGGCTCATGTACAAAAACAACAATGGACCGACTATTAAAAGCACAAAAGTTACTAATAAGAGTCATAAACAAAAAGCCTCCTCGGTACAGTTCAAACCAGCTCTTTGCGGAGTTTAAGGTTTTGGATATCTGCCAGCTATTTATTAAGCAGTGCCTTGTAAGCTTTCACAAAACTAAAGAGTACAGAGCAAGAAGTCAACAAATGTACTTAACGAGAAATTCTGGAAAGGAATTTTTCACAATTCCAAAGGTTAAAAGCACATTTGCCCGAAGACAATGTTTTTTTATCGCCCCGAAAGTTTATAACTCACTATGTGATACCACGAAAAACGTGAAAAATTATGTAACTTTTAAAGGTAAAGTAAAAAAACTGGCTTCTAGATATTGGGCGTTCAAAAACTAAAGACCTTATTAATACTGTAGGGTGAATATTTAAAAAAATATGTATTTGTAAAATTGTGCAATATTACATATCATTTTCTTAAACATATATATTAGAATGTAGTGTTTATTCATATATTTGTATATATTATTACTTTTTTCCACTTAAATTTATTGTATATAATGTAAAGTTTACTTTATTTTTAGCCCTTAATTGCATACATATATATTTATTTTTTCTACTTTAAATTTTACTTTAATTTGTGTAAACAACACATTTGTTAGATTTAGAAATATTTAAAATTGATCACCTTCGTCAGTTCGCGAGTTACAAAAATACAGTTGGTATAACACAGCACAGCCAGAGACAGACCTTCTAGGTCTAGTTGGTTGTGCGATTTAGCCTCATTCGGATATGCTAGCATATTTATATGCATAGAGCTATGTTTTTCGGTATAAATGTTTGTTCTTAATTATTCCTCATGTACAACAGTATGCATGTCCTTGTATTTTTTTGTTCTTGTACGCTATAAATAAATAAATTAATAAATATTATACCTAGATAGCAAACTTTCCTGATATGCTAGCCATTCGATTTTCTGGCCATCATTTTTTGAATAAGTTTCTTTTTAGAATTGTATTATAGTTTAATCAACATTATTGTAGTTATAGGAAATATGGGAGATAAATTAAAGACAATTTTTACAAAAATGATAATGTATTCACCTTTTGTGTCCTAAATCACAAATCTTAAATGGAAAATGTTTCTTTATGATCAACGAGGCACTTATACTTATTGTGACTAAATTTTTAGATTGTTTTTTCTTTAATATTATATATATATATCTTAATATATATAAATTACGTGTCACGTTGTTTGTCCGCGATGGACTCCTAAACTACTTAACCGATTTGAATCAAATTTGCACACAATGTGCAGTTTGATCCAACTTGAAAGATAGGATAGCTTACATCTTAATTTATAGTCGTGATATTATTTTATTGCAATGTCTATTTTATGACACTCGCAATTATCTGTTAGTTCCAAACGATTTTAACAGATGGCGTTATCTATTGAGTAATCCATAGATGGCGCTGCTATGTTAAACCTACAAATGTCATAGTCGGCCAAGCGTTATTCTAAATTCAAAATATTGTGAAGGTAATACAGTGAAATTATTCCTGCTTTTTAATTATTTGTGCTTCATTGTTCAAAACTCTTTAATTAAAATATATACATGTAAGTATTATCACATAGTTATAAAAGTGGAATAACTGCAGTATAGGAACCTCTCTCCAATTTTTTTCATTTTAATGCTAAATCTGGAAGAAAATTGTGTCGGTCGCTATAAATAAGCGAGATATAGGCATCAAAGTTTAAATTTTAAAAACAGGCCAAAATAATATAATATAAAAATGGATGTTGGTATATCTGTATGCCCGTCTGTCCGAGTTTAATAGACTCCGAAACCGTTTGACCGATCACCATGAAAGTTGGCATATATATGTATTTTTTAATGGTTAAGGTTTTTATATATATCCGCTTTGTTGCAACTTTCAACTAGACGGCGCTGCAGCACACCAACTTCTATACTGCTCAACCGATCGCCATGAAAATTGGTATACATTGGTATTTAAGAAAAGATATAACACGGGCAACGCCGGGTAATACCACTCGTATATATATATATATACATTTAATTAAAATACCAAACCTACAAATAAAGGTCAATTATCAAATTGGTGTACAAGTTACACATAAGCTAAAGGCAAATTAAGTTACTAAGTTAGCGCGAAGCCGCGAGTGTTTTTGTATGTATTACAATTAGAAAGGGGCAGTGAGATATTTTTTATTTGATGCCCGTCGGTTTGACGAGCGTTGTTAGCTTTTTAAGTCGTGATTTAATTGACTAAATAAATTACTGCACCTTTCCTGACTCGTTTCCTTTTCTCCAACAGTGTAAAGACGGATGCGACATCTAGCGGCGCTATTTCGAGGTTGTATATAGCGAACGCCAATTCAAAAGATTCTGGGAACTATACCTGCTCTCTTCCAGAGATTAGCGCTGTGACTGTATCTCTTCATGTCCTCAAAGGTAACAAGCCACTTATTGCATACTTTAGTATTTTTTGCATTTGTAGCCTGTATTCCGTGAATTATTAGGGTTGGAGTGTAGATAACACAGTTTACGCATACTTTAAAAATTTACTGTATTTCTGCTATTATTTGGAATTTACTTGACTACCAAACGACTAAGAAAAACTATTGTAAACCAACTTATTATTTTTAAGTGAAGGCGAATATATACATTTTGAGACCCCCCCCCTCCCACCCCCCGATACTAATTAAGACAATTTCCAGACTGAAATCTGCCTTTGTGTCTGTGTGTGTGTCTATTCCTCCACGATAGCGTACGATATCCTGGAGGAATACACACACACAACGCTTCATCCGATTGTGCTGTAATTTGGAATGCAGGCATCGTTTGTTCGTGGCAAGAGTTGAAAAGGTTGTGTTAAAATCGGTCTATCAGAGGGCGCATTAGTCATAATTTAATCTAGAAATATTGGACTTAGATACTTGAAAAACCCTTCGGTACACCGGTGCCTTACTCAGCCGAAATCACATTGAGAAATTTAGTCTGAAATATCTCATATACATACGATACAAATAATACTCAAAGTCCGCCATACATTAAAATTAGCGGCGACGCTTGCGATGCGTGGCTCGTTCGAAATTCGGATTCGAAGGTTCACGGCCACCCGCGTTCGCGATTTGATTTTCAAACGGAATGAGATGACGCGAGTTCGAAAATCGAATTTTCATTGCGTTGCGTCGCATATTAAAAGGAATATCTGCTTATCGACTTTATTCGTAATTAAATGATTATTCAGATGAAATAAGTCCATTGCTACTTGCCAGGAAAGTCTTGGGGTGACACAACTGATTTATTTCACATTCGAATTGCTGTGGAATAACACGTTTTTTTTTATTAAAACCAATTCCTTTATCCAATTTCGCATTCAATTGATCAAGCCATATAAGAAACGCCTTCTTTTCAGAGTTGCCAAGGTGTTTTTATCAACTATTTTACAAGCAATTTGACGCCATTGCCGTATTTTTATGGTATCTCCTGATTTTATTTTGCCCAACAAATATATCATATTACACGAAGTATGTACGTAAACAAGGCATATATTGTTGTCGAGCTAAATTTAGAATTCGAGTTTGTTTCTTTAAGTGTGTGTGCGTGTTTGTGTCTGTCGGTACCCACTATATCTCAGAAACTACCCGATCAATTAAGATCGATTTTATTTTTATTTTATCAAAAACCTACAGCATACATAATAAACAACCTACAGCATAAATAATAAAATATAAATAATAATAATTAAACGCTTTATTGCTTTAACAAAAAGCCGAGCTTATTGCCTAAAAGCAATATCTTACAGCTAACCTTAACCTAGTGGAATAACATGTTATGCGGTTAAAATAAACTAATGAATTAAATTTTAATTATTTAAATTCAGCAGGAAAACAAAACAATAAATTTAAGAAAAAACAAAAATAAACCTATATTGACGCAGGGGACGTAATAGGGAGGAAAAAATAGGGAAAAATAAGGAAAAATAAGGAAAAGTTTATGAGCGTGGGTTCAAGTACCTATTCCTTGAGCCTGCGTTTGAAGCAAAACAAACTAGGTGCTATCCTTATACGCGTGGGTAAAGCATTCCAGAGAGGTACCTATTTAATCTGTCCGCGTGGGTAAAGCGTGTCCGAGTGGGTAAAGCATTCCAGAGAGGTACCTATTTAAGCATGTTGGTATATCTGTCTCTCTGTCTGTCTGAGTTTAATAGACTTTGACACCATTCGACCGATTACTATGAAAGTCAGCACATACAGTGGGCTCGATTACGTTTCTTCGTAAAGTAAAACCGAAAATTAGTTCATGTGAGCGACACAGGGCGATACGCTAGAGCGGAACGTGAAATGAACGGCTGTCACTTTTTCGCATTAAAACTACCCACCAAAGATAAAGCATCTAAATCTAAGACCGCACGAAATGTGTTCAAATTTATTTGGACGCATATAAGTTCGACAGGTAGTTGTGACGGAAGGCCGACTCTCACTGACTCCAAGATATTCGTTGTGAGAGTCGGGTGTCAACAAGTCCATTTACTCCGTAATAAGAGGCAATTTATATTATCAGAAGGTTTTATGTATTATTGGTATATCGATTTAACAATTTATTTACGGTGATTTGAATGTTATGCCGTAACGTACTATATTGCCAGTATAACGTTCTCGAATATTTATCGCGGCGCGCGGCGAGGAAAGAAAGGTTACATTTTGTATCAGAGATTCTGTGTCTCCTCGATACTTGCTCGGGGCTGCAGGAGTGACATACCTCAGCTTACTCAACTCGATAAGGAGGGAAGGATGAGGTGGTAGCACTGGCTAATGCATTGACCCGCTTACGAAGAGTCGTAGCTACAGAAGCACTCACTAGGAGATGATCACTCGAGAAATGATAATTGATTGGTCAAATGTACTGGTTTATATACCCTGATACATGACGCAATCCTGAAAGGAGTGATGAAATAAGCGTGTCAATCCGATTGATTTGGAGAAATTGGCATGACTCACCGCATGTGACTGCATTAATTACCGAAATTCGATGGAATTTAATAGCAGTGCACGTGCAGAATCGATTGTATTTGCGTTTATGAATTTCTACAGAATTCATTGGTTAGTCATGCTTTTGTTGACTGTATGTAGGTACTGAAGTCCCTGCATAGTTCTATCGACGATCCTTCGTTTCATATTCCGCTCTAACCTATTGCTCTATCTCGTTCGCTTCAACTAATTTCAGTTTTAGTTCACAAAGAAACGCAATCGGGCCCAGTATGAGTTTTAATTAAGCGGCATCCATCAAGGGTACGAATCAATACGAGCACGTAAGCAACTTTTAATGAAAAAAAAAATTAAAACTAAAAAAAAAGGTTTTTTTTAAATTTTTTACTTCATATTTTGAAAAACTTGACTGTTAAATTAAAGTTTGACCAGGATTTGAGCGCGCTGTGCCATCTGGCGGTAGGAAAAAAAATATCGCTAATAAACAATTTTAGCGACATTTTACATACCACTAGATAACGCATCATGCTGAGCGTGTTTTATACTATTTTTTCAAAAAATTTAAGTTTTCAAACTTTAAAAATATTTTTTTTCCACAAATGTTTATCAAAAGTTGCTTACTTGTTCGTATTGATTTACCCCCTTTAAGGTTGCCGGTTAATTGAAACTCATGCTGTATATGTATTTTTTCACTGAGAAGGTTTTTATGGTACTCGCTTTTTTGTAACTCTCAACTAGATGACGCTGCAACACATTAATTTCTATACCGTCCAACTGATCGCCATGACAATTAATTTACATAGTTATTTGAGTCCGAATAATATTTACGCGTTATTCACTCTGCTGTAACTCACCACTAGATGGCACTGCAGCACATCAACTTCTATCTTCTATATCGCTCAACCGATCGCCATGAACGCCACCTGGAAACACCAAGTAATGTTCCATTAGTACACTGAGAGAAATATTTGATTTCTTTTTCAACGTCGTTTTGTTATTCCGGCTTTATACAGAATAATCGTAAGTTTGTTGAATTGCAACGAATGTTGAAACTCATTACTCGATTATATGTTTCACCATTCTCCGTACGGGTTATACGAAAATAACGGTATAATGTAGCTTCAACATGATTCTTGTAACTGGCTATAACCTTACGTATGTAACACCATGTTGTCACGATAAAAGCAAGATCTCGTTGTACGCCGTAATTAATGTGCGGTGTAGTTACTATGCCCGTGAAATAGTAACTACATCGTTACGAGTCATGTTGAAACATACGTACGGTCGACATTACATGTTATATAGGTATACGTAATCCCTTTTGAAACATGCGTATTTCCGTGTATTACAGCGTTATATTTTTCTCATTGCACACACACAGACACAAACACACACACACATACATTTCTCAATGTATATATCTCAATTAAACAGATTTTTTATATTTATTCACAGGTGAAAATCCTCTGGCCATGCAGAGAGGGAATACTGCTGCCCAGAACGTAGTCGGCGTCCTACAGTTGGCAACACTGCTAGCCGTCAGCTGATATATGGCAACAAAGCTTAGTCTTTGAGATGTCAAATCAATCAGTAGTATTTAAAAAGACTCATAAAATCAATCAAATATATTTAAAATGTGAATATTAATAATATAAATAGATGTGTCTACATAACGAGTCTCAAAGTAAACAATATTTTGTAATAAATAGTATAAACAATTATGATTTAAATATTTAATTGTATAAAACTCGAGTACTTAATGAAATTTGTGATTAGCATATTATGTAAATAATTGTGTCAATATCTTTACACCAATTTTCCGTATTTTAGGAAATAGAAGATTTTTGTGGAAAAATATAAATAATTAAATAAATTTTATCCATAATCTTTGTATTTTTTTCATTTTAATTGAAGTTATCGTACTTACTGGGATCGATTGCGTTACATCGTGAACTAATATCGAAAAATAGTTCATGTGAACGAGACAGCAGTGCGGTAGAGCGGAATGTATTAGTTAATAGTAAAAACACATTTTTAAAAACAAACTTTTATCAAAATTTATTTATTTTTTAGTTTCAAATATTATTCAAGAGCATTACAGACGAATCCAATTCGCCCTTGAATATTAAAGCTAGAGTGTAAGTCTAAATATAAATGAATTACATAACTAAATTAATACATACTAACATTGAACAAGAAAAAAAAAACATAACAATATAAAATTAAATAAAAGACAGATTATGATAAACATGAGATAGCAGGGACTCGCCTTTTTAGATGCCAAAGGGATATACAAAAGATGTCTATTTCTGTGGGTAAGGAATTAAGAAGAGCTATAACTCTTCCCACTGGCCTGTCTACAAAAATATTTGTACGATGGTACGGCACATTAAACAATAGATGCGATCTCCTCCCTGTGTAATTTACCGGTACGTACAATTCAAACTCAAATAGTATCTCTGGCAAATAAATAGTTCCTTGAATTAATTTATATGCAAATATAATTAGGGAAATATATCGACGCGTTTCAAGACTGTTGTATCCTACCATTCCTAGCACAAAATCGGAATGCTCTGTCGCGAGACAAACCTGGGTGCAGCAGCCATGTCATAGTGGAACTTAGAATAGGATATTATAATTGAATACCTATACAACATAACGTTTCTGTGCTGTTGACCGTTGAGGAGTCCCCTCGTTGGAAACCAACCGTGAGTGCCGCAGTTCTGTCTTAGTGAAACTTAGAACGGGCTGTCGTATTCGAATGCATATACAACATTTCGTGTCTGTGCTGTTGGCTGTTGAGGAGTCCCCTTATCAGAGCCAACCCTGAGTGCAGCAACCATATGGGAGTTAATGGGCCCTTCCTGAGTTGGCTACGAAGACCCATTCTGTTCAGGGTTGGTGACACTCACGGGTCAACACCTATCCCCACCTGACCGGTCTACACCTCAACCCACCTGACCGGTCTTCGGTCGGTGAATTACATTGCAGCTCCGTATTTTATTTACTATTGACCGTTGAGAAGTCCCCTCGTCGGGAGCCAACCCTGGGTGCAGCAGCCATGGGAGTTAATGGGCCCTTGCTGAGTTGGCCACGAAGACCCATTCTGTCACTCACGGGTAAACACCTATCCGACGGCCTCCACGCATGAAGTGCGAGCCTGGGTAGGACTCTGGCCTTATGGTTAGTTTCCCCTGGGAATCAACCTTCTGGCGCTCCTGGACGGTCTGCGCACCGTGCGGTGTAAGCCAATCGATTGTGCACTCTGACTAACAGTCGGGGGAGTCTGGAAGCAGTACTGTTTCCTATAGAGCGGGGGTGGTTGCGGACCTTACGGCGACTGCTCTTGAAACGATTATCGGCTACCCGATCCTGGGTGAACAGCCAGGCAAAGGACGCCGTAGTGTGCGATAGATTCGGTTTCACCGCTTCGTAAGGGAAAGGACCGCGCAAGCGACGTCGTACTCGTAACCAGTCGAGAGACCGGAGTAATCTGGCCGCAATTGGAAGTAATGGCGTGAGTGTAAGCCCGCTGGGTAACACACCTGGTTATCTCGCGGATAAGGCGTTGGCCTTTTACGGGCATGTGGCGGAGCTTGACGGTGGACTGTTTTGTTCAAGTTTTCTGCGCTCACTTCACGGGAGATAGAACGACCAATCATTAAAACCTCCTCAGATGACGGTTTCGCCCGTTGTAGTTGACAACTCTATTTGTCGACCGTTGAGGAGTCCCTTCGTCGGGAGCCAAACCTGGGTGTAGAATCAGGTCATGCTTACCATAAAAATGCATTGTCATCGGAACTGAACCGACATGTAAAATTTCAACTTCATATGATAATATTTAAGACGTTCTGAAGGAACTTACGGAAGGAAGGAAGGAATTCCTCATGGATCCCATCGTCAGAACAGGTTTTTTATGGGAGAAATATTAACTATGGCCAAAATACTGCCTGATCTGAAAGTATTAACTTTTCTAAAACTCTTGCTTTTTTGTCTCTGGTTCCCCAACTATATCATCCGTTCTTAGGTAAAGCCGCTTTATAATCGATTGGTAGTTTAATGTTGGAAAATTAGCAACCGTTCATTTTATATTTCGCTCTAAGGTATTCACTTGTCTAGACATAAACTGACACAAACTAATTATAATTTTAGTACACAAAGAAATGGGCTTACTATCGTTGGGGCTTTGAAACCACTGGGTCGATGACGTCACAAAGAGGACACATAAAAATTACTCTTGGTAATGACCCTCTTTTCTTTGTCTTTCTTTTACAATTAAACCACTCAGTTAATAAAGACGTTTACTAACAGTAGTAAATAAAATGAAGAGGAAGTTAAAGTAAGTGGCACTTTCTTTTATTCTCCTACCATTTAACAATTGGAGTAATCGTCATACTGTTTGGACCGTACGAAAGGAAATATACTGTTATGGGTGGTCGTTTTGGGTTGACGCCAATTTGTAATGTGTGTAATGTAATGTAATGCGTCCTTAAGTCAGACACAACAAGATGGTCGAATTCTCCAACGAGTGGAAATATATTTTATGACAAAGACTACTAACATTACTAAACTCTATCATATTAAATATATGAGCTAAAGCAGTATGGAAACTAAGCCCATTTGTTGAAATAAATACCTACGCTCCATTGCAGCGCTAGGGTTGTCAATCTTTATTTTTTGTAAAAATGATGTTATTTTTTAAATCATTTATTTGGCGGTGCAGTTTCGATGACAGTGCATTTTTATGGCTTGATCATGACCTGATTTTACAGCCAGGATCGTCTCCTGACGAGGATACTCTTCCACTGTCAACAGCACAGACACACAATTTTGTGTACGTATTCAATTATGATAGCAACTTCCAAGTTTTATTATTACATGGCTGATGTACCCTGGGTTGGCTCTCAACTAGGGAACTCCCATGGAAGGGGAGGTTCAGGGAACGCTGAACAGCAGAGACCCAAAATAAATTTTGTATACGCATTCAATTATGATAGTCCCTTCCATGTTCCACCATGACATGGCTGACGAACCTGGATTGGCTCCCGATGAGGGAACTCCTCAACGGTCAACAGCAGAGACCCAAAATCTTATATACTCATTCAATTATGATAGCCCCTTCCGTGTTCCACCGTGACATGGCTGATGAACCATGGCTTGGCTCGCGATGAGGGAACTCCTAAACGGTCAACAGCAGATACCCAAATTTTTGTATACGCATTCAATTATGATAGCCCCTTCCAAGTTCCATTATAACATGGTTGATGTACCTTGGGTTGGCTCCCGATGAGGGAACTCCTCAACGGTCAACAGCAGAGACCCAAAATTTTGTATACAAGTTTCGATTTCGTTTTCGATAGTTTTCGATTTCGGTTCCAGTTTCGTCGGGGGGGGGGTTAATGGGTGGCGCAAGGTTGGGGATGAGGGGGAGGTGGTGGTATTAATATTCAGATTAATTAAGTTCCTGGCTACTTGGCAGGAAAGTCTTGGGGTGACATAGCCGATTTTTGATCGGATGACGTCGCTCTGTTCACACTAGTCGGATGCCGGATCCGATTTGGATTCAATCACTCTCCAGAAAGCGACTGCGCGATGGACGTCGATGTAGCTGTTTGATGTCGCGTTTTCGGTCGCGTTTACGGTCGCGTCTGCAGTTGCGTTCGCGTTTGCGGTCTCGTTTGCGAACCGTTGAAGAGTTCCCTTATTATGGGATCTATGAAGACTTGCGGTAACTCCTCAAATATTATCATATGAAGTTGAAAATTTACATGTTGGTTTAATTACGATGACAATATTTTTTTATGATAAGCATAACCTGATTATACACCCTGAGTTGGCTCCCGACGATTGGACTCCTCAACAGTTAAAAGTACAGACACGAAATTTTGTATACTCATTCAGTTATGATAGCCCGTTCTAAGTTTCACAATGACATGGCTGCTGCACCCAGGGTTGGCTCCCGACAACGGGGCTCCTCAACGGCCAACAGCATAGACACAATATTTTGTATACTCTATCAATTAAAATTCTAAGTATCATCATGACATGGCTGACATTAGCCCGTTCTAAGTATCATCATGACATGGCTGCTGCACCTAGGGTTGGCTCCCGACGCGGGGACTCCGTATCGGTTATCAGCAAAGACACGAAATTTTGTATATGCATTGACTTACGACAGCCCGTTCTAACATTCACCAAGACAAGACTGCGGCATCCAGGGTTGGCTTCCAACGAGGGAACTCCTCAACTGTCAACATCACAGATACAAAATTTTGTGTAGGCATTCAATTATGAAAGCCCATTATCACGCCAAGTATCACATGACATGGCTGCTGCGCTTATAAAAAATTGGAGCCATTTTTTTTTTGAAAAATGTTGTCTATTAGCTGTAGAATGCGTCAATGGGGCTGTAACCGAACATCTGTAAATTGAATTTTGTTTCAACGAATATCGTTTCAATAAAGAATTTTATTCGCTAAAAACGTACTTTTCAGCGCGAACAAATTGTTTATAATAAATATAAATATAAAAGTTCACTTTTTGTGCCATGCAGAGGCGCGATTAATTAAATTAATTCAGCATTAGGCAGCGTACTCGCAAAACATATTTTTAAAATTATATTAAAAAAGTGGATGATTAGCCAAGAGCGTATGTCAATATATTCTATGCTAGATATTAGAGTATAAACTAATTTTTAAATACCAGTCTGACAAAGATTATCATTGATTTATTTTTATAATACTCGATTTTTTTTATTATTTTTAACTATATTATATCCATATTTTATTGTATTTATTAAATTTTACATTATTTTTGTTGACTATTTAAAATTGGCTGTTTTCTTTACCCATATCATTAAAAAAACATACTATTACTGGTTTATATTTTATTGATTTGTAATTAATTTTTTTTGTATTTAGATTTCATTTATACGTTTAAATTTATTTTAGTAACCTGTCAATGTGTGTTCAAATGTTTTATAATCGTAGCCCTGGAACATGTTTATCCCAGTTGGGCGGCGTTGAACAGGTATAGCTACGAAGAGTTCACACAGTTAATGTTTTGCCATTGGTTATCGTGTGGTTATTGACACAGTTAATGTTTCGGCACTGGTTATTGTCATTGCTACATTATATAGTAATATAGCAATGACAATAGTATTTGATAGTGAATTAAAAATAAATAAATAAATAGTAGAATTATTTTTATTAACAAATAAATAAATAAATAAATCATTAAAAAACAAATAAATAAATAAATACATAAATAAATAAATAAGTAAATAAATAAAAAAATAGGTAAATAGGTAAAAAATAAATAAATAAATAAGTATATAATTTAAAAAATACATACATAAATCAATGAATAACTTAATAAATTTACAATTTAAAAAAAATATATATATAAATATAATTATTTAAATAAATACTAAAATAAATCATTAATTACCTCATTAATTATTTATTTTAATAATTTAATTATTAATTATGTAATTATTCAATAAAAAGTCTAAATTAATGACGTCTCCGCCTCTACCTTTCCCCCTCCCGTTTACCACACTAAGCTATCGCGGCAGCGTACAATTAACAATTGAAATGTGTCAGATGGCTCTGCTCCACCCTATATATTTAGATTAAATAAATAAATAAATAAAAAAAAATACGTGTGGCACTCGGAGACTGCCGCGGTAAAGCTATTGCATAGTCTTTTTAACAACTTAGGCAATTATAATTATTTATTTATTTAATTTTTTCTGATATTCATTTGCGGCTGCGGAAGCAAATGATTCGGAATAATTTAAACGTCTCCCGATAGATCGCGGCGCACGAATTTTATTCGATAAAGCAAAAAAAACGGATATTATTCTTTTCTTTGACTATTCGAAAAAAATCGTAGATAAAAAGATAGATAATTAAATTATCTTTAAAATGGTGCAGGTTTCATAATAATACTCCAGATAGTATTTGCGTAGTAGTCGTTTTTGTGTTCGGTTAGACCTAATTTCACAAATTAATTACACTATATAATATAAACAAAATCTAAAATATTCAAAGCTAAGAATATTAGGAAAATGTTCTTGTTTAACATATATTTTTTTCAAATCGTAAGCAGTACCTACTCGTTTAGACGTAATTATCAGTTTAAATTTATTAATTTTCGTTTAGAAATTTTTTCATTCGGTCGCCGCGCTGGCCTAGGCCCGCGATAAAAGCTATGCAATAGCTTAAAAATAAAAGTGTATAATAACCAACCTGTGCGATGAATTTCACAATACACTCGCTCTCTACTGACATACCTACCACCTTCTAACCGTCACGTGCGACGATAGCAGGGTTGTTTACCGAAATCGAAGATAGGCTTATTTAGGAAAAGGCCCAGCACCGCTATCCGAGGATTAAGATCACCCCCGCCGGGATAATCCGGCTTAAGTTAGCCGTGGCCTTTGATTGCTGAGACAACTACCGGCGGAAATAGGTAGTGACTAACCTTGACTCCAAATTGCTTTTCGTTGTTTGCTTCGAAACGGCCGTTTGCCATGACTCTTGACGTAACCCAGATTAGGCGTGCGGACAACGAATCATAAGCTAATCTTAGTTACTCGCACACGTTAATTACTTACTTTCTGCAGAATGCCACTCTTAGGGCCTGGCCCCACCCTCCAATGATATAAATTGAGTGTACTAGAAGTGCACTCATTATTGTACTATCAATAGACGTGTCTCAGAGTGTATGTATGTGATATTATTTATATATGTAATAAATTACAGATACTTAACCTTATCTGACCAGCTAACTATCCAATAACCAGTTTGGATTTAGAAAACATAAATCAACCACCATGGCAATTGGGGAACTAGTAAAGCTCATATTAAAAGCCTTGGACAACTCTCTAAATCCGCTCGCGGTATTCTGTGATTTGTCCAAGGCTTTCGATTCTGTCAATCATGATATCCTTCTACATAAACTTGAGCTGTACGGATTTAGAGGCAGAACTCTCGACTTAATAAAGTCATATCTTAAAGATAGGTCTCAAATTGTGGAGATAAAGAAAATTAAATCACTCCCAAAACCTATAACATGTGGAGTACCTCAAGGTTCTATTCTGGGTCCGCTATTATTTATTATTTTTATAAATGATGTGGGTGATTCAATGCCCTTAAATTGTAATACATTACTATACGCAGATGACACTAGTTTTGTATTCCAAGGTACAACTAGCGATGAAGTAGGACATAATGCCAACAAATGTCTCTCTGTAGCTAGTAACTGGTTTAAAACGAACCAATTATTATTAAATCCCACCAAAACCGTAGCCATGAATTTTGCCTTAAAAAAAGTTAACAATATCAATATCATCATGGACTCTAATAAAGTTCAGGTCGTTAACGCGGCCAAATTTCTAGGTATTACAATAGACCAGAAATTAAACTGGAGTCCACATATCGAGAGGCTATCGAAGGAACTGTGTTCTGCTATTTATGCCATACGAAAAATCAAATTTCTAGCCGGTGAACAAGCCGCAATGAGCACATACTATGCGTGCTTTCATTCGAAGATGGCTTATGGTATCCTAACATGGGGTAATGCACCAGATAGCCATCGTATTTTTATACTGCAAAAGCAAGCTCTCAGGACGATATTTGGGTTAAAAAGAGACGACCACTGTGCTCCGATCTTTAAAAATAAAAAAATATTAACATTTCAATCTGAATTTATATATCAGTGCATAATTTATGCGAAAGCAAATTTGAAAAACGAGGAAAAGCATTCGAGTCTGCATGAACATGACACTCGCAATAAAAATAATGTAGTAATCCCCAAAGTGCGGCTTTCGTTATACCAGAGATCATATTTATATTTGGGGTTTAAATTTTTCAACTCATTGCCAGCAGAAATTAAAATACTTCAAGAGGTTGCATTTAAGAAATGCATAAAAAGAAACTTAGCCATGCATGCTCTCTATAATTTTGATGAATTTGACAAGGCCGTCTTAGTTTTTAAAAAATAATTTAGCTTTTATCAAATTTGTTCTGTATTTTGTCACCGTAGTTTTGATTTTATTGTAAAACTTGTTGTTTATCAACTGATTATTTTAAAATGTCTTGATTGACTATTTTTAAAACTTATTGATAGATTATTTAAAAATGTTGTTTACATTTTTTTTGTTATTTGAGTCTGTAAGATTGAATTTTTATAATTGATCCGATGGTGTCTTGCTTTTACATATAAAAAGTATATGTACACGTAATGAAGTTGTAATAACTTCTAGAAAATGTAAAATGACGTATTCCACAGTATGTACTTTTTGGAATTAATAAAATATGACTATGACTATGACTATGACTATGACTATCTATTAATTTAATAATTCTGACTATCTATTAAGTCATATTACAATTTATTTTCCAAATTTATAATATACTACAGTTATATAATTTAATTGTTGTAATATACCTAACATCTACGACTGCTATTATAAAATGTACTTCTTTATTTAATTTTTAATGTAATTTATAATAGTAAAACTGTTATTATTTGAAAAGTTTTAGCCGTATGACTATGTTGTTAGAAAATCGCTCTTTGCGAAGGTACGTTTAAATCTACCGACACAGTGCGTGCCAGACAAGTACCGTGGGAGACACCGACAGACACCGTTTATTTAAATCTAGCGTGCCAGAAGTGTACCGTGTCAGACATCGACAGACACTGTCGTCGGCGTCGGACGCGGCCGCTCACCGACAGTTACTGAATAGCTTTAATAGAAAAAGCATGTTATATTTGTGTTTGTAAATGTAAAATATTCACTATATTTCATAAAGGAATTTAATTCGTGTATTTGTAATGTTGTGTTTGTAAATGTAAAATATTCACTATATTTCATAAAGGACGCTTAGATCATAAAGGAATTTAAATTCCCTTTGAACTTCTCTTAGTTTTTCGTTATCCATTGCGTAAAAAGAAAACAAAAGACGTCTGCACGGTTCCGATGCTCTATTTGCACTAACCGGCAGGTGCCCACAGACACGTACAGACACGAAGCGCACAGACAAAGTATTCTTTCCGCGAATACTGGCCCCGTGTCTGTCGGCGTCTACGCGGCCGCGATACGATAGATATAATTACGTTAATACACACTGTATAGAAAAATATTATTCTATCTGCCACGGTACTTGTCTAGCACGTACTGTGTCGTTAGATGTTTGGGAGATAATGGGTCCTGTTGGAGTTTGCTATGAAGTACCATTATTCGTTCAGAGTCGGTCACACTCACGGGTCAACACCCATCAGGCGGCCTCCACACATGAAGTGCGATCCCGTGTAGGACTCTGGCCTTAGGGCTAGTTTCCCCTAGGAGTCAATCTTCTGGCGCTCTTGGATGGTCTACGCACCGTGCGGCGTAAACCAATCGATTGTGCACTCTGACTAACAGTCGGGGGAGTCTGAAAGCAGTACTGTTTTCTATAGATAAATAATATATTATACTAAATAAATAATAAAATATGTTACCGCTTAGTCGCCTAATATATAAACTTGGTCCTCGAGTTTCACTTAGAGAAAAATTCAAAGAGATAAATATTCTTACTGTTGCATCACAATATATATATACGAAAATCTGTTGTATGTCCACAAGAATATTGACAAGTTTAAAATAAAAAGCGACACTCATAATTTTAATACTAGACATAAGCATAACCTTGTTGTACGTGCTACTCGTCTCCACAAAATAAGCAATTCTTTTTTGGGACAATGTATACGCTTCTATAACAAACTTCCTCATATTATTAGAGAACTATCTGTAAATAAGTTTAAAGCTACCATCAAAGCAAAATTGTATAAAAAAGCATACTATACAATATCTGATTATGTAAATGACAAAACGGCTTGGGAGTAAGGCTTGGACGCATCATTAGAACATAAATTAAAAATAATATTTAATTGTGTCTATATGAATAAAGAACATTTTGATTTTGATTTTGATTTCGCCTAGTTTAGTTTAGTAATTAAGTAATAATTGTAAACTTTTTGAAGTATAAATAAACGGTTTACGGGGTGCCGGCGGGGGCTGAAGCCCGGAGAATCCTTCCTAAGGTCTCCGTTCGCTCACCCCTCAGTTCGCTTCCGGCACGCGTGAGGTTGTCGTTGCATGACATCCTGGGCAGATAAAACGACCCACGTCGTTAGAACTGCCCGGGTGGTGGGCGGGGTTTTCAACCCTCGCCTGTCGCCGCGTAAATATTAAATGTTTTCTATAGAGCGGGGGTGGTTGCGGACCTTACGGCGACTGCTCTTGAAAAGACCATCGGCTACCCGATCCTGGGTGAACAGCCGGGCAAAGGATGCCGTGGTCTGCGATAGATTTGGTATTCACCGTTTCACCGCTTTGTAAGGGAGAGGACCGCGCAAGCGGTCCTCTCCCTTACAAAGCGGTGAAACGGGTTTAGCTTTAGTCTGCGGTTTAAATAATTGGTGGAAATATATAATAATGTTTTTTGTCTATTTTTATCTTGACACAACCGCAGCACTCCAGTGGTACTCCAAAAAAGAACTCGTCTTAAAACAGGGTTTCCTTGCAAGGCGGGCTCGTTTGCACTTTCATTAGCATGTGAAATCGCATCAGGGCACGACAGTGAATCGTGCGATTTGGCAACACTGCAGTCTCTTGTAGTCAAGGTGGGGGAACGCGACTACCGCCATTTATAACGTGTGTGTTACCATTTAGTCATGATGTATTCGTGGAGCGGTGCACAACGAGCGTACGCCGTTAATTAAAACTTATTGTAAAAATAATGATAGTTATGTGTCCACGCAGCGAACATTCCACATTTCTTTTAACATTCCGCGTAATGATTCTGTACCTTCTGCTCATGCATGGTCAATAAAAACGTGGGTTGAGAACTTTGACGAAACAGACTCAACGCTGAAGAGACTGACTGGAAAAGTAAAAAGTATCCGAACACCAGAAAACGTTGACAAAGTGCAAACGGCTGTATTGAGAAGTCCCACCCGCACAGCTTGACGTCACGCAACGCACTTCTCTATCTAACTATGCACTTCTCCTCAAAATATAAATCGTCTGCTATACCATTCAATATAACTCTAAACAACAGTACTCTAGAATTAAGCAAATCGACAAGGTATCATGATCGATCATCATCTTAGTTGGAACATCCATATTAATAAACTGTGTTGTGCGCTTTCTTCGGCAATATATGTGATAAAAAAGATTAAATTTTTAGCTGGTGAAATCGCTGCAATAACTGCGTATCATGCCTGTTTCTATTCTAAAATGACTTATGGTATACTGATATGGGGAAATGCCACAGACAGTTCTAGGGCTTTCATTTTGCAGAAAAGTGCACTGAGAGCAATTGCAGGAGTATCCCGTAACACGCACTGCGAACCATATTTTCTTAAGTACAAAATACTGACTTTTACGTCTGAATATATTTTACAATGTCTACTATATGCTAAATCAAATATTAACGAACAAGAGGTAAACGGGAATATGCAATCCCACAATACACGCAGACGTGATGACGTTATCCTGCCTAAAGTACGCCTTACGCAGACACAAAGGTCCTTTGGATATTTGAGCTATAAGCTCTTTAACCAGCTACCACTCTCCACAAGAAAGATGGAAACAAAGGCGTTTAAAAGATTTATTAAACAAAAGCTGCAATCCACACATGCTTTCTATAAGCTGGGTGATTTTTTTGAGCATGCCAATTCTTTAAAATGGGAATAACATTAATATGTAACTTCAGGTACCTCATTTTAGTTCTTATTGTTTAATAATAATATTTTGAATTTAATATTTAATATGTAGATTACAATGTGTAATGTTACATACCTGATCATATACATATTTTGTTTTTTCCAATTTTGTTTAGATACTTCCTATTGTGTGATTATTTTTTTGTATAAAGTGCTTGATGACTATTAATATTCTTATAATAATTATCTATTTTATATATACTCATGTACATGGATTCAGCTCTATTTTTTTTTTATTTTATTTGTCTGCCGTGTAAAGCCGACTTTAGTCAACGCTATTGTCGAATTAATATTTACGCTTTAATAATCTTTTATCTACATATAAACTGACGAATTCTAATATGCGATAATTAGCTTTAATTCATAATTCATGCTTTTATTGTATATTCTGAATAAATAAATTGAATACTGAATACTGAAAGTATTCCTCGGCGTTACTGATCGCAGTTTGAGGAGGATTTTACACAACTATCTCTGGTACCATCCATATAAAAATAAGTTGGTGCATGCTCTGAACAATAAAGACCACGCATCCCGTCTTGCTTTTTGTTATCGGATATCTGATGAATAACCTTAGCTTACGATTGCGGGAATGTATCGAACAAAATGGAGGACATCTTCGGAATGTTATTTTAAAATAATTATAATAGTGTAAATTTTAATTGGTAGGTATATTTTAAATTAATAAATCTCATAATCACCTGATTCACTGCCGCACTTGTTAATAATATGCGACATGTATACTGGGCTCAGACAGATGTTTCTAATTTTGTAGCATACAACGGCATTTTCTGAATTGTAAATTCATTTTCTTTTGTGCTCATAAATTTGTATCTATATGTATTTTTAAAAAAACAACTAGAGCTGTCAATTACAACAGGCGAACCTGTCACCTTAGGAAGTTTTAACGAAATATGATCGTCTTAGGACAAAACAGTCCACAGTCAATCTCCGCCACATGCCCGTAAGAGGCCAACGCCTTATCCGCAAGATAACCAGGTATGTTACCATGCGGGCTTACACTCACGCCCTTACCTGTAATTGCGACCAGATTACTCCGGTCTCTCGACTGGTCTGGAGGTCGATGTCGCTTACGCGGTCCTCTCCCTTAAGACGCGGTAAAACGGTGTAAATCGAATCTATCGCGGATCACGGCATCCTTTGCCCAGCTGTTCACCCGGAATCGGGTAGCCGATGGTCGTTTCAAGAGCAGTCGCCGTAAGGTCAGCAACCACCCCCGCTCTATAGGAAACAGTACAGATTCCAGACTCCCCCCACAATCAATTGGCTTACGCCGCACGGTCTGTAAACCGTCCAGGAGCGCTAGAAGATTGACTCCTAGGGGAAATTAGCATT
Organism: Micropterix aruncella; assembly: GCA_944548615.1. Classification (NCBI taxonomy): domain Eukaryota; kingdom Metazoa; phylum Arthropoda; class Insecta; order Lepidoptera; family Micropterigidae; genus Micropterix; species Micropterix aruncella. Next base: position 7,020,617 of record OX155972.1, on the reverse strand, counting down.
AAGGCCAGAGTCCTACCCGGGCTCGCGCTTCATGCTTGGAGGCCGCCGGTTTGGTGTTGATCCGTGAGTGTGACCGATCCTGAACAAATAGGTCTTCGTGGCCAACTCAGCAAGGGCCCATTAGCTCACAAAAAAAAACAATAATAACCGGTACGGACCTGGATTACGAGTGTCGCCAAATTGTTTCGCTTAGCGAAGGACAAAAAGAAGTATGCAAAGCTGACTGCCAAACTTCACAAGTTGGAGAGGCACTATCAGAAGAAGATTCTGTCGTTACAATATTTTGATGCAGGCAGTTACTTTCATCCATTCAAATGCCTTGTATCGTCATTATCATTGAGGTGTTTGCTGTCGGTTTGTGTATTCAAAGGAAAACGTTAAAATAATAAGGCCAAGGTGCGACGGGAGGGTGCTTGCGGCATCGCTGGCCACTTGACTGATTTATGTATATGCCGTGAGTATCATCCACCCGATAGTGGGGCAGGGTTAAATAGGGTAGTAGGGATTCCTCCCCAGAGACCCGGCTCAGAAAGAGGACTTGAATACTTATGAGAAGTGTCCTCCTTTAACAATAGCCACGCACCTGACGCGAAGGTAAAACTTTTGTTAATGACACGCCGGTCCCGTCTGAAAGGACAGAGATGGCGATATTGACCAAATATTTATTCAGCATGGTATATTTTAGATAGTACGGATCAAATTAAATAATAATAATATAGTCTTTTTTGCACTTAATTATAATACGAAAAGGCGACCGTATTGCCACATGGTAATTAATGTCTTACAACTAACCTAAAAAAAAACCGTTGATATACCCGTCTGAGCAACTTTTTCGTGAGTTCTCTGTTCTTGGCGTGCGGCAAACATTTGCTAAAACGATAATACTCCATTATCACAAACATATAGAATTGCACCAGCAAACAACCCATAAAATTATAACACGAGCGATAACTAATAGTAACCACAAAGTTCCCAAACTGAATAGTACCCATGCACAGAGACATTTTCTATACTTAGCACCGTCGTTGTTCAATTAAACTAAGGATATACCCGGCATTTATACTCAAGGTATAAATATAAACAAAAAAAGACTATTATAAATAGGATAGAAAACGAAAAAAAGACTAACCCACTGGTTGATCACCCAGGGAAGGAAAGAAACTGAAAAACTAATTGTTTTATTCCTAGCTAACTTACCATTCCTAACACATTATTATTCACCTACCATATATTTATGATTGGCATGCTTTTTGTTTTTATATTATTATTATCACATACCTTTTAAGATTATTTGAAATTTTATTTTTTTAAACGTATTTTTTATTTAGCATTAGGCAGTACTTAAGGTTAGGTTTCCAGTTAGGTTAGGTTTAATTTATTTGTAACTGTTATTATGATTTTTTGTAAAATAAAGAATTTGAATTTGAATTTGGAGACCTAAACACAGTGGCACGTTAAAATATAGATTGTGGAAATATAGCATTGTGAAAATATAGATTAATAATAGAATAGAATAACTTTATTGTGCTATAAAAACATAACTTAATGAATATTACACTGGTTTTATAAAAAAGACAATTTATGCACAAATGGCGGACTTATCGCTCTAGCGATATCTTACAGTCAACCATTTGATAAAATAATTCCCAATTTTCACAGTACAATACACAAAGAAGTAGTAAAGTTAAATTTAAAATAAACTTATACGTCAGTAACTTATGCTAAGGTTGCCCAGGGAAGGATAAAGGAGAGGACAAGGTGAGATATTTGGTTAGTGGCTGTGTATAAATGTTCTTCAACAACTTTTTGAAAGTATGCAGCGAAGGTGCATGCCTGATAGAGTGAGGGAGGTGATTCCATAAACGAGCAGAATGGACTGTAAAAAAGTGCGTGTAAACAGAAGAATGATATAACGGACTGGCGAGTGTGTTATCCCGGCTTGATCGAAGTGGAAATGTACTAAAATGTACAAAATGGTTTTTTGGGCGGCGGCATCAACCCCCCCCCCCCCCCCCCCACCTCCCCCTGACACCCGCGCGGTGGACACCGATGGCCCCCGGATTAAATCCACTCAGAAGCAGCTAAAAAATAATTTTGCCAAATATGAGCCTTTAATAACAAAAGGCAGGGTTCCCACTCAAAAAGTTGCACCTATTCCCTAGCTCGATTGTCAGTTGTCAATTGACTATTTTCATTTATTCATATATGATATGTAAAAATGAACGTAACACTTTTTGTAGAGAATTTTAAAAGCTATATTTTTTACATTAACATAATTCCGATATCGCTAAAGTTAGCGAGATATAAGAGAAAAACTGAACCAGGGCGCCATTTTCCAAGATGGCGGCGTGAGCTCAACAGATAGAGTAGGGGACTTTTAGTATGTTTAACAGTATGCATCAAAGAACATCTATGCCAAATTTTAAGCTATTACCAATTATTTCTCCTAAAATTCCTTATTTGACTGGGCTATATATACACCCGACAGATGAACGCAGTACTAAATTTCACCTCAATACAGGCTCTGCCTAGTGAGGTGATATATATATCATCCTAGTGGTGTTCGGGACTGCATTATGGGCTTTTTTTTCATAATGGTTTAGGGTTTTGCTAGTGCGCCCTCAGGTAACTGATGTGGCCGATCTTGGCTTAGAATGTGCGTGCACATTTGGCGCACGTCAAGACACCATCGATGTAATTATACCGTATGGCTGCCGGTGGTCGCGCCTTTAGCTCGTAGCGCTTGGCATCTAAGTCGAGCAGCCTCTTCTTTTCAAAATCATCTACATTGCCCTGCACTAGCACTCTCCGATCTTCCACTTTACGCTCCCACTGAGAGGGCTCAATGTTGCACCTTTTCATATGCCTCTTCTGAGCATCCTTGTATCTGAGGAGCTGGCCGACTTGTTTTCGCTTGCCGTTCTTTAGTTCAGAGTATGAGCTTTACCACTCTCTCATCAGCCATACGAGAGACATGTCCGCACCATCTCAGCTGTCGTCGCACCATGTATGCTTCTATTCCGCTGACTTTAGCACGTCGAAGAACTTCCGTGTTCCTCACACGGTCCGACCACCTGATGTTCATTAAGTCGCGTAGGCATCAAATGTGGAATTTGTCAAGTGCGCGAATGTGATTTCGGTATGGGCAGTGAGGTGATAAAATCCCGCTGAAGCCAAACTTTTTAGTACATTTCCAGGGCTCTACGAAGAACTTCCGTGTTCCTCACACGGTTCGACCACTTGATGTTCATTAAGTCGCGTAGACATCAAATATGGAATTTGTCAAGTTCGCGAATGTGATTTCGGTATGGGCAGTGAGGTGATAAAATCCCGCTGAAGCCAAACTTTTTAGTACATTTCCAGGGCTCTACATTTTGTATGTACCAACGACTAAATCATGTAAAATATATTATAGGAAATTTAATCTTGTAATACTAGAGAAAAATAAAATAAATAAATAAATATTTTTGCAACAAACGTTTTTTAAATGATATACAATACGAAATCACGCTTTTTCTATGGAGGTACCCGGGTACCCAGGTGGCTAATACGTGTTTTTTTTCAAATGCATTTTTTTTAAGCTATTTATTTTTTTAATATGTAGAACGCAAATTTCGATAGGGGATCAGTCAAAACATGGGGATTCGAAAAGGTTTTTGGCCAATCGTTCGTTAAAAAAAAAATATTTAACAAAACGTACACTGATAAGTACTCGGGTACCTGGGTGGCAACACAAGGGTTAACTAGAAGGGAACTCAGATGTGTCCCAAGCAAATCTTATAAATAAGACTAATAATACTCGAAGGACGCTTAAGTGTTTTTGTTTCCGTTTGTAACTAGTGACAAATAAGCGGTTAATAAATACATCAAATATTCCCAGCTGTCTAATAAACTAAATATAATAAGCAACTGTTTCAGACGCAACTAAACGTGACCGAAAACCAGACAAGCGTGAATAGTTGGTTGCGTCCCGGTCTCGGTCTGTGGTATGGCGTGGCTTGGTGGGGCTCTGCGTAGCGTTATCAGGCAGTTGTTTGAATAATTCTGCTCGGACAATGGAAGGCGAATTGGAGGCACATTCCGTTCGCAATTTCGCCGCAGATAAGGCAGCGAAGGCACAACTCGGCCATTCCGAGAACCATGGAGACATATTTATGGATATTAGCGAAACGGGAGAGCGCCCACTTTTGTTATATCTCTACGTAATAGCGTACGTAACTGGGGCTATATTCTAGAATATTATAGATCGGTAACATTTTAGATGACATAGTCATAGTTAAAGAAATGGGAGCATCTTCACATAAGTCGGGATAGCGACTTCATTATTTGTTAGTTTCTTTGGACCTATATAAAACATTTGACATGGCATCGCATGCTGTATTACTAAAGAAGTAAAAGATTTTTTTAAATAATATACATATAATTAGGTATAGACATACATAGGACAAGACAGGTTGTACACGCAACTTCAATCCTTAGGTCCCAGCAAATTATACAGTATAGTCTTGATTGCTATAGCTTTATCCCTCAAGCTATCCTTAGCTCAGCAAAGAAAATCTATTACCGCATTAGCTAATCAATATAGCGACACTTTTGAAAGTGTAGTTGTTAGCAAAGGAAACTAGCGCGAATTACCAGGGAACCTAATCAGCCACATAAATGCCGACAGTCGCTTACGTTCGGCATTTCATGTTTATTCGTCTCCGCTCGTATAGCCCCTATCTTTTTCTGAAATGGGCGAGATATTTTCTAGACGGTGGGAAATTCATGGCAGGAGACATCACACACACCACGGGCGCGTTTAAAAATCAATTTAGGATGCGTTCAAAAATCAAACGAACAATCGATAGTACGACGCACCCTGAATGATAGGCCCTTTATGGACATAATAAATTAGCAGTTTTAAAAGAAAACACTAAAAACACGCTTTTATAAATTCACGAAAAACAAAAAACCTTGAAACCTAATCGTGGTCAAAGTTCATTCCAAGACTTTTCTAACAAGTCCAAACACAGCTATGATACGATGTTCCATCATGAAGTTCCAGTTCATATCTTCCGACTCCATCATCAGATCAGTTCGACAGTACCATATTATTGTATTGTCATCAGAACTACATACAGCTGCCAATTTTCATGACGCTACGATCCTTGGAAGATGGTTAAATTAGTTACCTTAGATTCCATTACATAGTTACATACAGATCGACCTAACAAAAGCGTGTTAAAAAGATAGATTTTTTCAAACACATAAATTTGACGCTCCACTAAATAGCCGCACATGGCTGGAACCCGAGTCCGCCCTCCTACAACTGGGGCTGGTGCAATGCGTAATACTAACCGCAAAATAAAAACTAACAAAAAATCCAGTGTAATTAACAATGTGATAAATGTATCTGATTTGTGTTGATTAGTTCACTGACCTCAGATATACACAGGCGCGGGGCCCGTAGCAAATTCTCTCAAAAGGCCCTTAGTTTGCTTTAGGTTCTTAAGTTTATGGTGTAAAATAAAATAGAAGTTTTTGATAGATCCCTTTTAATTCTAAAACAAGGTAATAAAATATAATTTTTGGAGGTACCGTGTAATCCAAAAATGTTTACAAAGAGAAATAAAAAAGTTCGGCGCCACAGCTACGACCAAAACTCCGCAGGAAAATTAAATTGAGGAAATATTCAACTATCTCAGTTTCAATCATATTCGACAATATAAATACAAAAATAAAATATATTTACAACAGTGGCACTGTTGTTTTAAAAATATTCACATATGTACAATTTTCTTTTTCAACAAACTGTGTGAAATTTTGAATTTAGGACTAAAACTACAATCTAAGTAAAATCAGACCGTTTTTGATATAATTCACACCGACAGATCAGCCATTATTGTACAGCGCACCTTTATTAACGAATACTAAATAAAATACAATAAAAATTCCTACTTTACTCACAATAATTACAAAAAAGGAAATGCACAACAGTGCCCCATATTTTTCGCCTTATTGAGCAATGCTTACAAATCGCTTCATAATATTGCGGCGCGGGCCCGAGTATGGGAATTAATACCTACAATTGAAGGGCTGAAATTCTAAAGGGTCTAAGTGCCAAAAAGTTAAAGTCGAGATATAACAAAAAAACTGAATAAAACAAACATTTTGTCGAAATTATTATTTATTTCAATTGAAATACAAAGAAAATTATATTCTTAGTCATGAGACTCCGCCGCCAACCTCTCACACCAACAAATATTTAAAGAAAAAGTATTAAAGTTCCAAAGTCCTGAAATGTCCTATGTAGGTAACTGAATAATAATAAAAAGGGTCTAAGTGACATGACAACAGTCCTTTAACCCTTGGAGTAAATGGGTATTTTCATGGATGCATCTGTCTCTTTTGCAGGATTTTCGACGACATCGACCTTAAAGTACTATAACTACGAAACTACTACACCAATCATAAAAAGAACAACTGCACAATGATTGCATTGAAATTTCGAATATAGAATATTGAAATATCATTTTGTAAAACAATTAGATAATTATGAATAAATATGAGAACGTCAAAGAAGTGAAAAAAACGCAGAACCAAATCTGGTCGTATCAAACTCAACGGATAATTGTTTCAGAACCAGATTTGGTCGTATCATACTCAAGGGGTTAAAATGTGTATTATCAAGCTTCTGTTTTATTGATCAAATCATCATAAAATGGTTGGTGTTCAGCAGGTATATACGGCATCATCTGTTTTAGGTCAATTAGTTTTTCTTTTGATATGTTATTCTTGGCAGGCAATATTGGAAGTACCATATCCTTCAGTTGAGAGGGCATTTTTCCCTTTTTAACCCTTCAGGCCTCGGCCCCTCAGCCGATTGACAAGTTGATGTCCCAAAAATTTTTAGTAAAAATTAGTAAAAAAATTGAATTATGACACTGTCTCACCAAAACAATAATTACTGCCAAACCACTGAACCCATAATTAAAATAAAACATATTAACATAATAAAATAAAACAAATTAAATTAAAACGGGGACGTCACACTGAATCGTGTTGTGGCCGATATCGGCCAATCGGGGCTTGAGGGGTTAAAAATGTTGATGGTGTCCCAAGGTATAGGATCATTGAAAGATTGCATTAAATCAACATATGGTAGCCGGTTTTTCTGGATTCTTATCCATGACACAGTTGATATTTTCAATTTTGTTGTATTCAGGAACTCCGTGGAGGCTTCATTGAGGTCTTTAAAATCATGTTGGTCCAGTGTTATAGGTTCGAATGGGTTTTTGTGACACGATTCACGTATCATTTTTTCGATATCTGCAGGTTCATAGCATTTGACCACTTTTTTTCTCTGTTCTATCTGTGCAAAGTCACGATCACATGACATGAAAGAGTGGCCACTGACCAAGTATTTATGATCTATGATATCGAACACGCCATTGGCAACTAAATAAATAAGAATAAATAACACCATCCGGTTTTTATTCTGGCCTATGCAGTTGTCGCTCCAAATTACTATTTTTTTTTTTAAAGTATTGGCAGACATTATATTTAAAACCTTCAACAGTGAAGAACCAACTTCATTACCTCCTCTTCCGGCATATGATTCATTCCAGAGGCACATGTATGCTTTTTGGTTGTCAGCAATATGAACGCAAAGGTTGTAACACGAGAGCTGTCTGCTATAAAACATCTGACTATGAGTCAATGTCGGTATAAAAATGACTTGTTGCATGTCCATAGCCATTGTCAACGTATCGCTCGTTGGGGATTGGGATTTTACCGAATCCGCTTTCATTGTATTTTGAGCACTTTCAGCTTTACGGTGATGGTTTTCTAGCTCGATAGCAGTATGAGTTTTTTGTCTTCCTTCAGAGCATTTCAGTTTAGCATGAAGAAGATCACACTTTGAACAGGTATCTGTTCGTGGGCGTCCAAACTTCAAATAGGGAAAATGCTTTTTGAAGGTTGTAAAGTAATATCTGTAGGTCACAGGCGAGTCTGGGTATTTTTCTTTGAATGCCAGGTATAAACGGTGAATATTAAGATCGGGGCTTAAATAATATTTTTGAGTTTCATGTCGACTGTAGTGACTTTCTTGAGAAGGGAAAGACTTAATATGATGCAGTACTATCTCGAAAATTTCAGCAGTGAATTTTCTGGGCTTGTTTCCGGATCCCCGCTTGTCTATGAAAATCACTTCTCCGCGCTTCTTTTTTTCCACCAAAGTCTGGACTTTCTTATGCGAAATGGCAAAAACAGCTTGAAAAGTCTGACGGCATACCTGGACATGGTTCCCAGTACCGTCTGGCAGAGTATAAGCTACTGATGTTTGTCTGCGACTGTCTACAGCGTTGGTGTATGTACCGTGTCGCCTTCTTCCAACTGGAGTTATTTGAATGAGCCCGAGAAGATATGTTCCTTGCTTAATAGCGTCTCCAATTCTATAGTATTCCATCATAAGGGTTTCTCTCCTCTCGTGTAAAATTTGCCCACAATGAAATTTACACTTGCAGGCAACCTGAAATAATAATATAGTTTTTAAATAGAAGCACATTATCCAGTGAATGAAAACCACCTTACATTATTTAATTACTAACAGACGAAACGTCGCGTATATTTGCCCAACGATGCTACGCAACTGTAAGTTATTAAATAATGATTATTAAAAAATAATACTAACCTCTTTCAGCGTTTTCTTTGGAATTTTAATCTTTTTTGATGTTATATACTCCTCCCCGCACAAACGACGCTTCTTCCGTTGAATTTTCACATTCTCTTTCCGATTTTTCGCAACATGTGTGTCTGAAGTCGAAGGCACCGGCGTAACGTCCATCTCCATAAACTTGTTAATTGCCACTGAACGATAGAAAAGACGGCGCCGCCGCGTACCGGTCGCAGCTTGCGCCAGAGCACACACACTCGCCTTTCCGATGCACACGCATAGTGGAACATAGACCCGCTCCTTGCTTTAACAGCTTGTGTGTAGTAGTGGGGCGGAGTTAGACACTTAGACTCTTTTATACGACATTGGGCTTGGCACATTGATTGTATTTCCGTGAAAATATCGGTTTGAGATTTTTTGGCACTTAGACCCTTTAGAATTTCAGCCCTTCAATTTATAAAAAAACGACCTCGCGCACTTTTTATATGTGATTTTTATATCATCACCATATATAGTAAAATTTTGAACTTCCTAAATTGGGATTCTCGATGCCTGCCAGATCAAAGTTTGAGCGGCCGCCTCGCCCATTAAATATAATCATCGGCGGGGCGTGGGCCCGAGTTTGGGAATTAATATCTCCAATGTAAGAAAAACCGACCTCACGCACTTTTTAAATGTGGTGTACAATATCATCAGCTATGTATAGTAAAATTTTGAACTTCCTAAAGTGGGTTTCCCATTGGCCTGTTGCAGGCTGCAGCGATAATTTTACGCTCAGGCAGGCGTGGGTTCGCGGGCCCCCCCAACGCGCGGGGCCCGTAGCATTTGCTACTCTTGCTACGTGGCTAATCCGGCACTGGATATACAGGTAGTTAAACACGGCCATTTTCAATGCTGTGCCTGTCAGGTACAATGCACCCAAATTCATGTGGCACATAGGATAATGATAATGATAAGGATAAATGTATTTATTTCCAATACAACCATAACAATTGTGTAGGAATGTCATCAAATTAATCCTAAACTAGTTACTCAATTTAGCCAAGAGATGATATACAATAATTATCCCTTCCTATTTGAGTTAACCATTTTTGGTTAGACGCTTACAAACGCTAAGATTTGAGCTAATCAATTTTGGTTTAGGCGCTCCGCGCTGCGTAAAATGCGATTTATTGCTCGATTTGCGATCCTTTCCGCATATTTAAAGTAACAGATATCGAATACATGAAACAGTCCAACTCTAAACGACGACTCTCTGCCGATAAATATTTTAAAAACATCAGTATCGCGAAGCCGCGCCGGCGCATCGGTCGGCGCCGTCGCCGAGTGGCCGCGGCGCTTTTGTGCATTGTCCGTGTTGTGTGATTTTGTGATTTTTGTTTATTTTTGTGCTATTTCCTGCCAAACCGTAAGTAATTTGCATTCTAGGAACGTTTCCGAAAGAGAATTTCTTATTTGGGACAGCTCATCTGCTTTTTTTCACGATTTATCGCGTAAAATATTTTGACGTTAGCGTTGCAAAAAATGTTCGTTTGTTTTCCCGAATTATGACGAAAAATCGCGAACTATGACGTAATATTCGTTTAATTCGCTTATGAAACAGCTATTATTTGATTTACATCGTATATAATCACAAAATTGGCTATATTTTGCTCAATTCAACTTGATTTCTAATTTGACATCGGACATCGGACATTCGGAGAATACATCGATTTTTTCTTGGCTGAGTAACTAAATGTTTTTGTATGCAAATAAGTAAAACAAAATATAAGTTTGGTAAAGTATTTAATAAAGAACATAACTGTATTTACAATTTTTGCATATTTTACGTATTTTGTGATAAAAACATCGAAATTATTTCAATAGGCGACTTTTTTTCAGTTCGCCAACTTTGTAATATTTATTCATTATTATCTTAATTGTTTTACGAGATAATATTACAATGTTTTATATTTCAAATTTCAATGCGATCATTTTACAGTTATTCTTTTTATGATCCGTATAGTGGTTTACAAGTTATAGTCGTTTTACTCAAGTTCATTTACTTGCGCCGAATTTACAAGCGAAAATGTCGCCGGCGTAAGTGACAGCTGAATTTTTACTTCGCGATTGGAGGGGTTATATAACTTTAAACTTACCAATTAGCAAAAACAAAGACTATATCATAACAGTTTATAACAAAACAATTGACAATAAATGTGTATTAAATGGTTAGATACGATGCTACTTTCACAATATTTTCAACGTCGTTATGAGCATACATATTAATTTTAAGGAGATAAACTCGGATGGATCTCTTGAAAATATCGATGTTTTTAATCGCTTTTAATCTTTCAGGCAATTTATTAAAAAGTTTGAGGCCTATGTATCGACTAGTCGCCTGGAACTTGGCAGTACGTGCTACGAACGGTTGGAGATACTGGGTTTATTCCTGGTGTCATGCCGATGTACTTCCTCGTGGTATATGGCCGAGCTCTTATTACAATAAAATTCGCATAGAGCGCCTGACGAAGGGTTATTAAATAAATAAAACGTTCTCAGCTCTCTAGTAAACTAAATTGTATAAGCACCCAGTTTAAGACGCAACTAAACGTGACCGAAAACCAGACAAGCGTGAATAGTTGGTTGCGTCCCGGTCTCGGTCTGCGGTATGGCGTGGCGCGGCGGGGTCTGCGTAGCGTTATCAGGTAGTTGTTTGAATAATTCCGCTCGGACAATGGAAGGCGAATTGGAGGCACATTCCGTTCGCAATTTCGCCGCAGATAAGGCAGCGAAGGCACAACTCGGCCATTCCGAGAACCATGGAGACATATTTATGGATATTAGCGAAACGGGAGAGCGCCCACTTTTGTTATATCTCTACGTAATAGCGTGCATAACTGGGGCTATATTCTAGAATATTATAGAGCGGTAAAATTTTAGATGGCATAGTCATAGTTAGAGAAATGGGAGCATCTTCACGTAAGTCGGGATAGCGACTTCATTATTTGTTAGTTTCTTTGGACCTATTTAAAGCATTTGACATGGCATCGCATGCTGTATCTAAAGAAGTATAATATGTTTCTTTAAAATACATATAATTAAGTATAGACATCGGACAAGACAGATTGTACACGCAACTTCAATCCTTAGGTCCCAGCAAATTATACAGTATAATATTTATTTTTTATTTATTTATTTTTTGTTTTATTATTGTTAAGGAAACAAACAGCTTTTACAATACATTGGGTACAAAATTATTAAGTTTCAAAGATAATGCTAATAACATGTTTCCACTTAAATATTAATAATTTAAGCACTTAACAGTTTTCTATGAAGAATGCACTCACATGAAAGGAGGTGGGAATTGGGAACGGGGGAGTCATATAAGTAAATAAAATTTTATGTGAATACACGTTCCATAATGTATACATATTATTGTCATACTTATTATTTAAATATATTCTTGAATACATGTTATTAATATTATATTATATAGGTTGTGCGATTACAATGATACGTCAACACCGTCATTAATTATTGCTTTTTTAAGAGCGATAGATGACGAATTGAATACGTCAATATCGCCGAGCTGCATATTATAAATTTTACATACTCTATAATTAAAACAGTTTTGTGCATAATTAGTTTCAACCTACGGTAGGTGGAACAACTCCGTTTGGTGAGTGAGTCGCGATGGTACAGGAAAAGATACCATTCCAAGAAGATCCGAACAATCAATGTAACCTGTCAACAATTTATGGAAAAACACCACATCTGCACATTTTCTTCTTGATTGTAGTGATTGAAGACCATGAAAGCTAGCTGCTTTGCTGTTATTGGGAAAGGACAAAAAGAAACGATAATTCAAATGTTTCAAGAACAAATTTTGAATACGTTCAAATTTTTTTTACGTGAACATTATAGCTTGGAGACCATATTTAAGACGCATATTCGAGGTGACTGCGGACGAATGCGTTGCTATAGCTTTGCTATCTTGCTTGCTATAGCTTTATACATCAAGTTATCTTTAGCTCAGCAAGAAAATCTATTACCACATTAGGTAATCAATATAGCGACACGTTTGAAAGTGTAGTTGTTAACAAAGGAAACTAGCGCGAATTACCAGGGAACCTAATCAGCCACATAAAGGCCGACAGTCGCTTACGTTCGGCAGTTCATGTTTATTCGTCTCCGCTCGTATAGCCCCTATCTTTTTCTGAAATGGGTGAGATTGTTTCTAGACGCGGCGGTCGTAATTTCATGTCAGCAGACATCACACACACTACGCGCGCATTTAAAAATCAATTTAGGATGCGTTCAAAAATCAAACGAACAATCGATAGTACGACGCACCCTGAATGATAATGATATACCCTTTAGGGAAAAAAGATAGATTTTTTCAAACACATAAATTTGGCGCTCCATTTAATAACCGCCCATGGCTGGAACCCCAGTCCGCCCTCCTACAACCGGGGCTGGTGCAATGCGTAATACTCACCGCAAAATAAAACTAACAAAAAAACAGTGTAATTAACAATGTGGTGCGAATCCTTGGATATGTTTTCAAAGAACTGAGGAATATTCTGGATACCAAAACACTAAAAATTGTTTATTATGCTTTATGTGAATCGCTTATTACTTACGGCATAATTGGATGGGGTGGTTGTGGTAAAACCCTGCTAGAGCCATTGCAAGTTGCGCAGAAATTTATATTAAAAATGATTCTACGTAAACCATATCGCCATCCCACTAATGAACTTTAAAAGGAAGCTAAAGTTCCTGATTGTAGGCAACTTTTTCAAAAAAATTCTCTCTTAAGGCTATTTTTGGACAATAACTTAAAGATCATTGGGACCTTTTATGGAAAAAATCCACACGGCGGACAAAGCTGAAACATACCTCAATTGAAAGATTTTGCTAAGCAAGTTTGCTAAGCAAAGGGGCATTATTGTGGCGTATGGGAATACCGAAATATAATTACAATAATAATTCAGGTTCGGTGATCGTATTATTTTAATGTTGTACTCTATGTAAATGTTTAGTACTGTATGTAGCTCTATTTATTGTTATTTAATGACTAGCTTGATATAGCGGTTGGAGTGGCAGACTCAAGAGGTTGTGGTCTTATCAAGTTAAGCAGCACTCAAGGAGGACATAAAAATTTTAAGAAGATAAACAAATATAATCGTTTATTATTCGTCATAATCTATGATTATAATATTACCCAAAAAGGCAGCTAGCATAAGGTTAATATTTTCTTCGTGTCTAACCCAAGAGAGACAATATATCATGCTTGCGATATGCGCACAACAACCTACTGTTCGCCGTCCATGAATGCACGAGCAATAGTATCCCTTCAATCCTTCATAACCATTTCGCGTGGGATCAATTAAAATATAAGTATAGAATTATCTCAATTGCACATGCCGTGATTGGATTCGGCCTCTTATGAGAGTGTTATTTTCTATCATCTCTAGATGTCGATGCACTTCAATTGAATATTTATCTCAAAGAATTTCTCTCGAAGAATGCTGGAGAAAGGTTATGTTTTCTGCGCCGTAGCACAGATCGAGCACAAACAACACAACGTTTTCCATTTCAACAAAGGTCCAATCAAAAGCAAAATCGTAACAGTATAAATGACCCCAAGGTGGTCGATAATAATTCAAATAACGCAAAAGATAACAGGAGGGTTCAAATAACGCACAGATCGCGACGACAAACGACGAAGTACTGCAACCGAATAATGCACGTACGCAGCGAAATCGGTTTTTAAGCTATTGCATAGCTTTTATCGCGGGCCTGCCAGCGCGGCGACCGAATGAAGACATTTCCTAACGAAAATTAATGATTTCAAACTGATAATTACGTCTAAACGAGTACTGCTTACGATTTGAAAAAAATATATGTTAAACAAGAACATTTTCCTAATATTCTTAGCTTTGAATATTATAGATTTTGTTTATATTACATAGTGTAATTAATTTGTGAAATTAGGTCTAACCGAACACAAAAACGACTACTACGCAAATACTATCTGGCGTATTATTATGAAACCTGCACCATTTTAAAAATAATTTAATTATCTATCTTTCTATCTACGATCTTTTTTGAATAATCCGTTTTTTTGCTTTATTGAATAAAAAATTCGTGCGCTGCGCTCTATCGGAAGACGTTTAAATTATTCCGAAGCCGCAGGTGATTAGGAATAATTTCAACGTTTTCCGATAGAGCGCAGTTATCTGATATCAGAAAAAATTAAAAAAAAAATAATTATAATTGCATAAGTTGTTAAAAATGCTATGCAATAGCTTTACCGCGGCAGTCCCAGAGTGCCACACGTTTTTTTTTTTTGTTACCTGACTACCTTTTCCTCCCACCTCGGAAGCCGTTCGGTGCCATGCCGAACACGTTTCAATTATTATAGCCTTTTGGTAAAACAAACATTGTAATTTATTAATAAAATGGTAAGGGAAATACTAATTATGAAAATCTCATTTTCTCAGCTTTCCCATTAGTTATGGGAATAAAAAATACACAGTGGTAAAGTCCGTAACATTATCTAAAAACTTTTATTGGTTTCATTTGTGTCCGCTAATAGGGTAAAAGTGGGGTGAAAAGTTCCCAATGTTCTTTAGGAATAATTCAGAACCGGCGACCAACGAGACAAGTTTTAGAAAATAGCTTAATAATACCCAGAAATACCTTGCGCCGAGATTTTACAATCTGATCAATATGGAAATAAAAATAAAATTGACATTTAGGGAATTCAAAAATAAATTAAAGAAATGGTTATCGAATCACGACAGACTAACCATACATCAAATGTTAGAAATCTTATATATAAAATTCTCGTGTCACAATGTTCGTTCCCGTACTCCTCCGAAACGGCTTGACCGATTCTCATGAAATTTTGTGAGCATATTGAGTAGGTCTGAGAATCGGCCAACATCTATTTTTTATACCCCTTAGTGATAAGGGTTGTCCACCCTTAACATTTTTCTTTAATTTTTAGTCATTTTTTAATTTCTTAATTTTTCTATTATGTCGCATTAAAAAATACATACAACCCTAAATTTTTACCCTTTTATCACCAACCCCTATTTTTTAATAGCCATTTTAGTAATTTAATCATTTTTCATCCCCGGTCGATAACTGATCAATCGTCATTTAATTAGTTATCCCCGCCAGTTGTCTACAGGTGTCACTTCTGACCCAGTAAACAGCACGGAGTAGGGATGAGAACGAAGCCGGTCTCCTGTTTCTCTCACACAATAAGACTTCTCTCACTCCCTACACAGTTGTCGGCCATCATTATTGTTTATGCATCAAGTGTAGTAGTAACGTTGACAATTATTATTTTGCTATCTCAGTGTAACTCTCATATTAACTATTAATCATTCCTATTTTATTAATAATAATAAAATTATCAATTTAGAGTGTATTTTGCACGATTAGTTAATCAAGTGATTTTCATAACCTCAAAAGTACTCAACACGTGGCACGAGCTTCCACCAACAACGGCTTTTGTGTTGTAAGTATACCTACTTTTTTTTATTTATATCGAAAATGTTGTTGGAAACGGTCAAAAAAGATTCGGTGGAATTTAATTTTTATTAAAATTGGGCAAACTTTTTTTTGTATTAATTTTTTTTACCATTTCTAACCATATATTTTCGATATGATTATGAAAAATAAAATTTTTCGCTTTTGTAAAACAGTCTAATGTTTACATGAATATGTAAATGAATGTGTGTACCAAATATTAAATACATTATAACTAGGGCCAAGATTCTTGCCGTGATTTCATTTTAACATTTTACAATTACGTTTTTGACATTACGGCAAATATATTTGATCTTATAAAAATGTAATTTTAATTTTATTTTATTAAAAAAATGTAATTTAACAAATAAGATTTTCATAGTTTCCAAAAATTTTAATCAATCATTATGAATCTTTTTTTTGAAATATCGATGGAAATATTGGTTGTATGAGAAAATTATAAGAGACAATTTTTTTTGTGAAATTTAATTTTTTACAACTTTTGT
This sequence comes from Micropterix aruncella, assembly GCA_944548615.1. Classification (NCBI taxonomy): domain Eukaryota; kingdom Metazoa; phylum Arthropoda; class Insecta; order Lepidoptera; family Micropterigidae; genus Micropterix; species Micropterix aruncella. The sequence continues at coordinate 7,003,925 of OX155972.1, read as the reverse complement.
CTAAAAATTTTTTTCATAAAATTTATATTTTTGCTATAATTTCATAAATTCAAACTAATCATTTCAAAACTGCGGCAAAAATCCTGGCCCTAATTATACCTTTAACATTTTTCATCATTAAGTAATTTAATTTATTCTATTTATGTGTGTTTTGTACAGTGAGCAATGCCAAGAAAACGCAAAGGGACTGATTTGAGCCGTAATATAAGTAAATCTCGAAGCTTGGGAAATAGAAGATCCGAAAGAACCGAAGAACAAATCCAGCAACAAAATACTGATGCACGTGTCAGAATCGCGCAATTGCGTCAAGAAGAGTCAGAAGATACACGAGCTGAACGCAATGAAGTACGCCAAATCGAACTGCATCTGATTTAATGAATACTGAAATGAATCGTGAACTGCAGTACAGCACTGTAGAAATGGCAGCGATTGTTGCCCGCAATGTCCCACTAATGAATGAGGAACAAAGAACCATTTATGATCGCATTATGCTCGCAGTTTCAGCTGGACAAGGTGGGTTCTTCTTTTTGCATGCACCGGGTGGAACTGGCAAAACATTCGTTATTTCGCTCATTCTTGCTGAAATACGATCAAATAATGGCATCGCATTGGCCGTGGCATCATCGGGCATTGCAGCAACTTTATTGGATGGAGGCAGAACAGCTCATTCAGTATTTAAGCTGCCACTAAATATTCAGAATAACCCTGACGCAGTATGCAACATTAAGAAACAATCGTCCATGGCCACCGTGCTGAAACAGTGTAAAATTATCATCTGGGATGAATGTACTATGGCACACAAACATTCGCTTGAGGCGTTGAACAGGACATTGAAAGATATTAAAAACAACGACAAACTATTTGGCGGAACTCTGTTGGTCCTTTCAGGTGATTTCAGGCAAACACTTCCAGTCATTCCACGTTCAACATACGCTGATGAGATCAACGCTTGCTTAAAATCATCTCCATTGTGGCGTAATGTCGAAAAAGTACAGCTGAAAGTAAATATGCGCGTTCAAATGCTTCAAGATCCATCCGCTGAAACATTTTCAAAACAACTCTTAGATATCGGTGATGGAAAAGTTGCTATAGATGAAACTGGATACGTAAAATTACCGACCGATTTCTGCACAATCGCTGATTCGCATGATACTCTCATTGAACAAATATTTCCCGATGTACACACACAGTACATAAATCATGAGTGGCTTGCAGAAAGAGCAATTTTAGCGGCAAAAAATGTAGACGTTGACGATTTAAATCTGAAGATACAAATGTTGTTGCCAGGGAACTTGGTATCATATAAATCTATTGATACAGTTTGCGACGACAGCGAAGCAGTAAATTTTCCCACAGAGTTTTTGAACTCACTGGATTTGCCAGGCATCCCACCGCATAATTTACAATTAAAGGTTGGATCTGCGATTATCTTGCTTCGTAATTTGAACCCGCCCCGGCTGTGCAACGGTACGCGATTAGTCATTCAAAAATTAATGAAAAACGTGATCGAAGCCAGCATTTTAAATGGCAAGTTCCGAGGTGAAAATATATTAATACCACGGATTCCTATTATACCTACAGATGTGCCAATTCAATTCAAACGTATTCAGTTTCCGATTAGATTGGCATTTGCAATGACAATCAACAAATCCCAAGGTCAAACGATGTCTATTTGTGGCTTAGATTTGAGAACACCATGTTTTTCACACGGACAATTATACGTGGCATGCTCTCGAGTGGGTAAACCATCCAGTTTGTTTGTGTTAGCTAAAGATGGACTAACAAAAAATATTGTTCACGCTATAGCATTAAGAGATTGATATTGTTTGTTAGTGTTACTGTCGTAATTGTTTAATTAATGATATATAATTTTAAGGAATAAATTATAATAACTTAAAAATAATGTTTGCCTTTTGTTATTTTTATATTCCCTCATCGTTCACAGTGCTCCATGCCTATTTCACGCATATACCACATTCGTACACACTTACAATAAGTAAGCTATTTTTTGTCTACACTAGAAATTACTTAAAAATTATTTATATGGCAAAACAACGTTTGCCGGGTCAGCTAGTAATAGTATAATAAAACTTAGGTGCACAAATTATTAAAATATTTTTAAACATGTATGTTGAGTATATTTTAACGTTGAACTAACTACCAAAAATTTTTTAATTTTGACAATGAATTATACTTTTTTGACTAGGTATTTTTATATTAAATCCTATATTACTTAACTTATATTAAATATTAATGACTGTTTCTGTCTTTTCTCACATATAACTTTATTTATATTATTTAATCGAAGTTTATATTATATTTATTTCCGATTATTTAATTGAATTGCATTTTATTTATTATATTATCTTTTAATATTTTATTTTTATTATTATTTTTATTTTATTCTGAAGACCATAATTTAGGGCAATTTAGTGTTATTAGCTTTTTACTAAAACTTGTACATTTGTAAGCAACCAAGCAATCAAGCAAACTTGATTGTAATATTGGAGTCCTGTCCACCCAAGAACGGTCTAGTCCCAGTTGGGTGACAGAAACAAATAAGCAAAAGATTAAGGTTTTGCCATTCGGTTCCTGTTATTTTTGTAAGCTAATCAATGTTTTATAGTAATTAATTCTTAAATAAATAAATAAAATAAAATCTGATTTGAGTTGATTAGTTCACTGACCTCAGCTGTGCAGGTAGTTAATAACGGCCATTTTCAATCCTGTGCCTGTCAGGTACAATGCACCAAATTCATGTGGCACATAGGTGAGCGTGACGAAGGGTTATTAAATAAATAAAACGTTCTCAGCTCTCTAGTAAACTAAACTGTATAAGCACCCAGTTTCAGACGCAACTAAACGTGAGCGAAAACCAGACAAGCGTGAATAGTTGGTTGCGTCCCAGTCTCGGTCTGCGGTATGGCGTGGCGCGGCGGGGCTCTGCGTAGCGTTATCAGGCAGTTGTTTGAATAATTCCGCTCGGACAATGGAAGGCGAATTGGAGGCACATTCCGTTCGCAATTTCGCCGCAGATAAGGCAGCGAAGGCACAACTCGGCCATTCCCCGAATCATGGAGACATATTTATGGATATTAGCGAAACGGGAAAGCGCCCACTTCTGTTATATCTCTACGTAATAGCGTACGTAACTGGGGCTATGTATTAGAATGTTATGGAGAGGTAACGTTTTAGATGACAAAGTCATACTAGGAGAAATGAGAGCGCCTACACGTAGGCAGGGTTAGTACCTTTATTGCTTTTCTTCCTTAGGTGCCCTCTCCGATTCGAATGTTAGCAACATTTCTGGATATCCCTATCTTACATACGGCTGGCAAGATGGCAAGCCAGGTTATGCATCGTCGTCCTTAAACCGCTGTCTACCTAGCATTTGCCATGAATTAATACCTGTTTATATAGTATATTATATATGTTTTATAACGTAAATTTATATAAAGTATATACAGCATGTAATTACTGCACGGGATTTTTTTTGTGGGTGTATCAGTACAATAAAGTATATACCATTAAACAAAATAATATTTTTATTTTTTTTTATTTGAAAATTTGAAGAAGTTGAATGTTAAATAAAGGTTTGATAAGCGTTTGAGCGCACTGCGCCATCTAGCAACTGGTAATATGTCGTATTTTACCTACCGCTAGATAGCGCATCATGATCATAGTTTTCATAATATTAAAAAAAAAATAATTAAAAAAAGAAAATCAAAAACAAAAAAAGGTTTTTTTTTTTACAAATATCGCCTAACTCGTTATACTCATTGTGCAGTAATCACATCCTGTATAATATCTTAATTTATATAAAGTATATATAAAAATATCTGCATTTTCCGTGTGGTTAATATGAAAATAACAGTATGTTGTAGTTTCAATATGATTCATGTCTCCGACTATAACCGTACGTAGACTACTACATGCTGGGACGTTAGAAGCGAGATCCCCAGCGTAATGAATTAACATTATATGTTTTAACATTACTGCACGGAAGCTACCGTCACGCCAACATCGTGACGGTAGCTTCCGTGACAAATATATTGGGGATTCCTTTGCACCACAATCCGAGTTATATACGTAATCCATGTTGAAACATGCATATTTTCGTGTATTAAATCGTTATATTTATCAGTGCAGTCGTGCTAAAATCTATATATATAAAACAGACAAACAAAACAAAGTCGGGTTTGTACGAACACTTATAACTCGAGAACGATTGGACCGATTTTCATGATTTTTGATTTGTCGTATTTGTCTCCGTCCCGAATAGCAGAATAACTATTAAAAACGAAAATTGGAAAATTGACAAAAAATAAAAATAAAAGAAAAACATTTTTCCATACAAAATGTAAATTTGTGTTTTTGTCATGGTCAGTTGTACGTGGCATGTTCACGTGTCGGCAAATCAACCGCTTTATTTGTTCTTGCGCCTGATAAAAAACAAAAAATGTCGTATATCACAAGGTGCTTCAATGAAGAGAATTAAACCGAGTGCATCCCATGCTGCACAATATGTATATAGTTTAATTCAATCATGCCTTACTGACACGCGATTGATATACTTAATTTTGTAATTTTATATTTCTTTTTGTGTTATTATCTTAATAAAGTAGTGAACTTAATATTTATTTTTTATTCATTGCATTACTTTCATAAAATCATAAATTACGCTTAGCTAATCGGTAACACGACATTCATTGACTGTTGTGTAGGCGGTACGAAGTTCGCCGGGTCAGCTAGCACTAAATATATTAAATATTATATGTTATAGTAATGCCATTTAATATAAACAATATTTAAGACTGATGAAATTCATACCAATTCCACTACTAATATAACATTTGAAATTAGTGAGAAATTTGTTTTTGGAATAAATAAATTAAATAATCATTCCCTAAAATAAACAATTTTGGCACCTGAAAGTAAGCATAGTCCAAACAGAGTACTGAAATAAAATGACTGGTGTTAGTTTTCACTGGCTACGTTATTAAATTTAACCTTTTGGGACCATTCGCTTATATACTTCACATGTGTAAGTAATAAATCCAGCAATATTTCACGTTGGTGTGGAAATCGTTAATCATCTTTGGGGCGCCGAACTCGTTTTTAGAACAAACTATCAATCATAGGCGAAATGAAACGTAACAAATTCTATATAGGTCGAGTCATTTATCTTTGAGATGGCAGGCAGGAACCCCATATGATTTGAGACGCATGCGCACGAAAGGGAAAATCAACGTTGAATAAAGAGATAAATAGAAGTAGGCTATTGGTAATATTAGTAAAATATACTCCCTTCGGCTACCTAACGACAAAATTTGGTTGCACATCAGAACACCGTTGACTACGTAACGACCAATATTGGCGGCTTGCTCGCATCCTAAAATCCATACCAAATATCTCATTATTACCATAGATACATAGACGGCCGCAAGAATAATTTCGCGCGTCATTTCGCGGATATTCCTGGTAAAATTCCATTGTCAAACATCAATTATATTTCCAGAAATCATCAATTTTTTTATTGCTTTTAATGAACTAATATTCAAATAATTTTGTACGTAAATAAGCAAAACGAAATATTACATTTTATAGACAATCTAAAAAAGATCACGACAGTATTTACAATTTCTAAATGGCTTTCCTTATTTTTCCGTAAGCCAAGTACAAGTTAGGAATGCCGAGTTTTTTTTCACTTTTTCGAATATCTCATATTTATTCATATTTGTCTAATTATTTTCGAAAATGAGATTTTAATATTCTATATAGGAAATTTCAATACTATTATTGCACAGTTATTTTTATATGAGTGATATAGTAGTTACATAGTTTTAGTAGGTACTTTTTATCGAGCGCGGCGATATTGCAATAAATTCCAATAAATTGCTACGGTCTGCCATGAAATTATGCCGCTAATCGAAGGGTTAATAGTCATTGTATAGTTAGTATGGAAATAAGTAAATATGTTGATTTCGTAAATCTCTCTCCAGACGTAGAAATTACAAACTTAGATTTTTACAATTATTCCTATATATTTTATATAAAATCAGTACAAAAATCATAATAAAATAAATCTACAATAATAATAATATCAAAACGCTTTCTACATTCGTACAAAAATGAGTTTAATGCCTACAGGTAATAATTTAGAGCTAACCTATACTATTGTAACAATATTACTTGCGAGTAGATGCTTCATACCTTAACCTATATAAAGAGACAAATACAAAAATAAGAGAATATAAATAAAAATATATGTATCTCTTTGTGGGCACAGAATGTGCCACACTTAAATAATGTAATACCTATAAGGGCGCTGAGGTTTGAAAAGAAGGAGAATGGGAAGGGAAAGAGAATATGTGAAAGATTTCTAATGTTCAGTTGGTCTGTTTTTAAAACTTGTTATGCTTGACGTGTTTCTGACATTTTCCGGCAAAGTATTCCAAAGACAATAAAATCGTTACAATGATACAATTACTTAGTGCATATAGTTGATTCAAAACTTTATACCATTGAAATAATATATTTATATCGCAATTCATGTATCTATGTAAACATTTATGAATGTGTAATTATACTTCGTCTACATGGTATAGACGTTAAAATATTACAACTAATCTATATTATAAAAAAATGGATGCTGGTATACTTGTCTGTCCGTCCGAACGTAATAGACTTCGAAACCGTTTGTTCGTGTTATGTGAAATCGGCACATACATGTATTTTTCCACGGAGAAGGTTTTTATGATATTCGCTTTGTTTTAACTTACCACTAGATAGCCCTGCATCACATCAACTACTATACAGCTCAACCGATCGCTATGGAAATAGGTATACATAGACATTTCAGCACGCATAACATCTTCGCACTATTAATCTATTGTCACTCGCCACCAAATGGAGCTGGAGCACATTAACTTCTATACCGCTCAACCGATCGCCATTGAAACTGGTATACGTAGATATTTGAGCACGCATAATATTTTCGCGCTATTCACTTTATTGTACCTTGCCACCAGTTAGCGCTGCAGCACGTCAACTTAAATACCGTTCAACCGATCGCCATGAAAACCAGTATACATAGGTATTTGAGCACGGATATAACACGTGCTACGCAGGGTAATATCGCTAGTATCATAAATAATATTAGTTTAAAATATGAATATGCAGCCTAAGTATAACATTTATAGTTATGTTATGTTCGATGTAGTTACACAGTGGACTGACCTTTGGTTATTATAGTCTTTAACCCTTTACTGGGAACATGATTTTATTAGGGAACATCGGCCTGTGGGACCACTATTTTAAATTATTGGATAATAAAACACGTTTCTAACCCTTGTCATTTTATTTAAGTATCAATATCAAAAGCCTGATATCTTATGAACTAGAAAGAGTTAGGTATAACAGTTATAATTATTGTCTATCTTATTATAAGTCGTTTTTCGATCACATTTTTGCAGACCTACATAGAACACTCCAAACATATAGGATCCGAGCATTTGATGCACTTAAAGCCTGTCTTGCGCTTCTTTCTCTATGGACAGAGTGTGCAAGTCTTTATTTAATTCGAGTTGGTCCGTCATGGTTATCGGTACCTCCGCAAAAGATCTCACATGCTGGTATTAATAATTACGACTTTTTAAAACAGCGCTAAAACAACGAAACAGACGCTCCTATAGCCACGATCGCCGCGTGTGCCGACACAGCGGGAACGAATAGGATACTACTGGGAGAGGTGGGTCGCTGAGGGGTGGGGGGACAGACTGGAAGCATTTCTACCAAACCATAGCGGTCTGTGAGACCGATATTCCTGGTAAAGGGTTAACTCTCACTTCATGGGAGATAAAATGACACGATGCCGTTAAAACTCTATAGGGTCACGGGTTCGTCAATTGTGTTTGAAGCCTGTGGTTACCTGTGTTTCCTCGCTTTAAAATCGTCAAAATGAAATATTAATTTTGGCAATTTTGGACGCCTAGGATCTAACATAACTTTAAAATTAACAAACAGAAGGATAAGACGTTGCTATGAGCTTTGAGTTACAACCAAAGTACCGGAAATAATTCGCCACGCTCTGAAACTGCCCTCAACACAGACCTCCCGACATAAATTACTCTTTAGAGTAAGTATCCTCTAGCTCGCGAAGGCCATTAGCTGAAACAAGTTTGTGTAAATTTGAATTATTGTAGCGTATATTTGCTATCTCGAACGTTCAGCCTTTTGTAAACCAAGCCACTAAAGAAACTCTATAGTTAAAGAGGGGCATTACACTATACATCACATCGCGCAATGAAAATACAATGGATAATAACAAAGGTTTTAAATGCAAACAGTTATATAACGTATATTACTTGAGCTAACGGGCCCATGATGGGTTGGACACGATGACCCATGTGTTCAGGGTCGGTCATACTCACGGGTCAACACCCATCCGACGGCCTCCACGCACGGGGTGCGAACCTGGGTAGGACTCTGGGGGGCGAATCCAGTTTCCCCCGGGAATCAAACCTCTGACGCTCCTGGACGGTCTGCGCACCGTGCGGCGCAAGCAAATCGATTGTGCACTCCGACTAACAGTCGGGGGAGTCTGATAACTGTATTGTTTCCTATAGAGCGGGGGTGGTTGCGTACCTTACGGCGACTGCTCTTGAAATGACCATTGGCCATCCGATCCCGGTTCAGAGCCGGGCAAAGGACTCCTTGGTCCGCGATAGATTCGGTATACACCGTTTCACCGCTTCATAAGGGAGAGGACCGCGCAAGCGACCTCGAACTCGGAACCAATCGAGAGACCGGAGAAATCTGGTCACAATTGGAAGTAAGGGCGCGAGTGTCTCGAGCCGCCGGGTATTATTCCTGGCTATCTCGCGGTAAGGAGTTGGTCTCTTATGGGTTGTGGCGTAGCTAGACGTCGGATTGTTTTGTCCAAAGTCTTCTACGCTCACTGCAGGTCGATAGAACGACTAATCGTTAAAACGTCCTGTGGTGACGGGCTCGCCCGTTGTAGTTGACAACTCAATATTACTTGAGCCACAGTTTTTACCGGCTGTGCTTGCGGCGAGTCAGTATTTATACTACGTAGGTATACCATCTGAATACCCTTTTGATTTCCAACGACTGGGGGGGGGGGGTTGGGTTTGGGTCTAGGGGTGACACAACCGATTTTTTACCTAATATATGTAGTTTAAAACATATTTTAAAGATTTCAGTAATTTCACCGCTTATTCATCATCTAGCGTATAGTTGCTAAAGTAATCTGAATTGTAACCGCTGTAACCGATTTAGAACTATGTGGTATTGTTAGAAACGTTATATCATTCCGAGTGTCATAGGGTACAATAACTGTCAAAATATCAAAAAAATGTTTGTCTAAATGTACAAATCTCCAAATGCTTATTTCCAATGTTGTTTATGTGGAAATATCCAAATTAATATAAATATATCGTGTTTAGTGTCAAATGAAAAATATGATTGTACATTACAAAACTATATTTGTATCTTTTATTATTTTTTATTTATTTATTTAAACACAAAATAAAAATTAACAATGTTGACATAAATAACACAGTGTAAAAAAGAGCAAATACTTAGTCATTGTTTGCGAAGCAAAGAAAGTACAGATTTGATGGATTTTATCAGCTCCACTAGACTACAGTCTGTTCTGGAGTGATACCAGTCTTATATTTGTTACATAGTAGGTACAAATTTTTATAAATTTTCGGTTAAAATAGTAAAAGAAATTAGCAACATAATTAAGAAAATATTAGTTAGTAAAGCGGTAATAATAAAAGGATAAAAGGGTTATTACCTACATAGGCATTATAAAATAGATATATTTATATATAAATACCCACTTATACATACACATACATACACATACATATATACAAAATGCATCTACCTATATTCAATATATACTTTATATATACTTACATAATAATATATAAATAAACAAAAATAAATCATTGCAAAAACTTTTATTTTTTATTATTTTAAGACACAATTTCCATGAGCTGCCTTTCGCATTCGCCTCTACTTTTTTTAAATGTATAAACCACAAAATAATTCATATAAAAACCGTTAAAAATATATAATTAATACAGTAGTTTACGCTCTCTAACGGCAGTCGTGTTTTTTATTCCTTTTAATATATTTCTTTGTTGCTCATTGTCCTTTGTTACGTCTCACTCCATTAAATCTACCTATCCCAATTTAGCCCTTGCTCTCAGATTCGTGAAGAATGCCTAATTCAGTTTTGCATTATTCATTTGCGGGTCCCGAGAGCAGGCTCTCTATGGCGTAATAGGGTGGGGCGCAGCCGCCATAATCTGCCTAGGTAAAAGCCTCTTCATATCTTGCTAAATTTAAGATTATGACGGCGCAACCTTTTTGGCCGCGGAGCACCCTCTTCTCTTTTATACGGTTGATAAGGTGAATTCCGGTAGCGGATTGAGTAGAAAAATAGAATAAAGTGTGTATCGCAATTTTCCATATTCGCAAAAATATTTGGTAGGATTTTTCCCCTCAAATCAAATTGAATCATTTATTGAATCAAAATAGTTACAAATACGAAATACCTTTACCTAAGCTAACTGTGTTTCAGCGTTTGTGGACTACGAAAATGACTTCGATTCGGTCGAGACCTGGACAGTACTATGGTCATTCCAGCGATGCCAAATACAGGTACTTCGAAGTGTTGAAGTGTTTGTATAACAAGGCCACGATGTGTATCCGACTTCAGGATCAGAGCAAGGTTCACGGTTGGGAGGATGTTTTCAAACATTTGAGAGAGAGAGAGAGAGATAGAGAGAGAGAGAGAGAGAGAGATAGAGAGAGAGAGAGAGAGATATAGAGAGAGAGAGAGAGAGAGAGAGAGAGAGAGAGAGAGAGAGAGAGAGAGAGAGAGAGAGAGAGAGAGAGAGAGAGAGAGAGAGAGAGAGAGAGAGAGAGAGAGAGAGAGAGAGAGAGAGAGAGAGAGAGACCGAAGTAAAAGCCGAAGGTCAACGGCGCAGTAGCTTAAGGTCAAGTTCGAATCAGGATGGTCTGGGATCACATCTGCGAACGCGAACGGCAAATAAGAGAATTTGGAATTTTATAAAATTGATTCCACAGAAAGCTATTTTTTATATTTTTTTAACAAACTAATGATATTTATGACTTCAACGTATCGATAACGTAAGCAGAATGAAAAAAAAATCTTGAGCCAGTTGGTACCAATTGATAGTTATTGAGTTCATATTATATCATTCCACTAAACATTCACGAATGTACCTAATATTCCAAAAGGGGAAATAGAGGATCTTAAATTATTCTCTCCCACTGATACAAGGGTTAGAGTGGTGGGATCCAATTTAAAATAATCTTTTATTCATGTGATAACCAATTCGCAGGTTTCCCAGCGATAAAGGCTCTATCATTATAATTCAAGCTTTGTTTATGGTAAGGCGGCAAGAAATGACAAAGACAGAGCGCCACATTACAATCGAATTTTCTTTACTAGTGTAATTTACAGCTAGAAAAACTATCTGCTCTATGGCATTATGTAGATAGTAGCTGTTGCCGGTGGCTTCGCTCCGCGTAAAGTTTGAAATCGATTTGTTACTTTAAGTAGGGTGGCGATTATTTGCCTTTTTAGATGCCACCTTCAGATATATAGTGCAAGACGTCCCCCTCAGATGCACGCTACCTATCCAGTAGACGTACAGGTCTTATTCCTCGCCACGCGGTAATAATATCATGATATCTTCAGAACTTTAACACCTTAAACACTTGATTTTATCTCTATTAAACAACCGTGATAATGGATTAATTTATTTTGATAAGAATTTTTATTTTATTGCTGATGTCGAAAAACAAGTACTGCCTACTTATTTTTTATTATTTTTTTGGGACCGAAAAGCAGTTATTGCCGCTTAAATATAAAAGTTGGTTATATGCTGTTTTCGACTTTTTTATAGATCTTTGTAAGGTCGATGTTTTTGTCATATACTGTTTTCACGTATATCTTTATTCAGCGCACGCCGCTAAAGCAACTCACCAGCTCATTTTTTTCCGACTTGATTTACATATATTGTGATTTGTTATTGAAAATTAATATCCATGACAATACAATATACCGTATAGCACTTATGGATAATGGAGCTTTCCATTAGTAAAACATTTAGAAGTCGGATAAGTAGTTCAGAGATTACCCACTACATACAAAGTTACAAACATACAAAATTACAAACATACAAACTTACAAACTTACAAACATTACTTTCTTATAATATTAGTACAGATATAGGGCACAGTAAACCGTAAGAATAGTAGACGCTCTTTTAAGGGGGTTACTGACTTGACCGTTTGCCATTAAAAATGAAGTACAATTTTCTCGGGAACGGCTTGACCAAAAGGGCGGGGCGATGTTGATAGTCTGTAGCAGCCATGTTGTTTTGGCAGCGTCTGTCAAATCTCTTTATTATTCCGTCACTGATGCCAAATAACCATGGCAAGTTACACGATTGAGCAGTCTTCAGAATAGGAGCTGAATTAGAGCGGGGGAAGCTTCGATGAGGAATTGAAGGAGCTCAAACCCCTCAAATATTATCATATAAAGTAGAAATGTACATGTTGGTTCTGTTCCGACAATGCATTTTTTTATGGTAAGCATGACCTGATTCTACACCCAAGGTTGGCTCCCGAGAAGGGGACTCCTTATCGGTCATCAGCACAGACACGAAATTTTGTATACGCAAACTATTATGAGAGCCCGTTCTAAGTTTCACAATGACATGGCTGCTGCAATTAAATAAAATGGAGCCGGTCTTTTTTTTTGTTAAAGTTTATTAATCATTACTGTCATCATTTAAAAACGGTTTTTATTAAGTCAATGAAAGATAGTTTACATCAAGCCGCTCTCTTTAACTCAAGCCGCTATCTTTTACAACAATTGCTGTTTTTAAAAAAAGGTTTTTAAAATAATAAAACCTTTTTAAAATAAGTTGTCAAACCATAATTGGCGTTACGTGCTTGAGGGGTTAAGGAGTTCGATAGCAGGCATAAATAAACAAAAGTACCAAATTGACTTTCGTTTATCTTCGAAACTAAACTAGGTATAGATGCTATATTCAATATAAACATGCGTCAAGGTGTAAACAATGGAAGTCCCTCAAAAAAGCAATTTATAATCGCTTATAAACGTTTGATAATCGTTAAGCGCGCTGTGCCATCTAGCAATTGGTAAGATATCGCTAATAGGGAGAAGTCCCCTAGCGCCGGACGGCACCTAGCGTCGGACACTAATAGTATCTCGACAAGTCGCGGCACAATCGATACAAAGACGGGTAAAAAGGGTGCGGGAAAGCGTACGCTTTTTCCTTTCCTACGTCTTTGTATCGATCGCGCCGCGACTTGTCGAGATACTACTAGTGTCCGACGCTAGGTGCCTTCCGGCGTTAGGGGAGTTCCCCCTAAACAATCGGGATATTTTATCGCTAATAACAATATTCGGGATATTTTACCTACCGCTGAATAGCGCAACGCGCTCAACTCTTTTTTTTATTTTATACTATTTTTCAAAACATTAGATTTATGAAATTAGAAAAATATATGTGTAAATATTTTTTTAATATTTTTTGTTTCTGTATTTTTTCAACGTTTTCTAATAAAAGTTGCTTATTTACTCGTATTGATTCACCCACTTCAAGAATTTCACTAATTAAAAACTCACCTGTAGATACCCGTGACATTTAGCAGAAAATTATTGTATATTATAAAAACAAAATTAATTCTAGGAACCCGAGACAATTTATCGCTACTACCGTCCAAGATTGCCAAATTCAAGAAGACCAATCCCTAAGACTCGCCCCATAAAACTGGACAATTAAAACTGGATAATTAACTCGCATTTCTAGGTCTTTATTACTGCCGTGGCTGAGTGATATTTTACGATAGATTTTACGATGCTTGGAACATTACTGCGATTCAACGCCAAACCACGCCAGAAATCGCCCCGACGAACGATTTACGTCCCTATAAAAGTGTCCCAGCTTACCTAACTCTAATTCTGCACCCTGTTACTCGCTCGTAACGTCACAGAACGTAAAGATTATAGCTACCAGTCGTTGCATATACATAGCGAATACTCGACTTCGGATATAAAATATTATGTTGACTTTATTTCTATGAGACTCTCTGTAAGTATTTTGCTAATTGAGCGTGATTAGTAGTTTAAGAGGCAGCGACAAAATAGTGCCAGAATTTTGTAAAAGCTGATACTTACTGATCAAACAGTATTTTGGCCATAGAAGGCTGTGTTAGGGGCTCTCTAGACGATCAACCATGTTGTCAAGCATTGCGTCACGGGCTGGGCAGCGATCGTAAACCGCAAGAAACATGCAAATATTTTTTTTTTGTATTTATTAAACGGATCGTTTCTCAAAATAGATGACGCCAGGTCAACAACTACCTTCGCTTCTTAGCAAACGTACGTTTCCAGGCTTACCCGCTTATTCGCCGGACCGCGCAAACGATTGGCTGACGCCACAAAGCGCGCAAACCGCCCGCTGAATAACCAAGGAGGTCTGAAAACGAATGTTTCCTATGAAAGCGGAGGGTAGTTGTCGACCTCACGTATTAATCCATCAGCCATCCGATCCCGAGTTACCATGGCGGGCAAAAGGCGTCGCGGTCTGCATAATATTCAAACTAAAAAAAAAACACTAAAAACACGCTTTTATAAATGCACGTAAAAACCTAAAAACGTGACCTTTCTCACAAGTGCAAACACGACTATGATACGATATTCCATCATAGAATGCCAGTTCCTGTCTTCCGGCTTCATCATCAGACCTTGAAACTTAATCGTAGTGAAAGTTCATTACAAGACCTTTCTAACAAGTCCAAACACGGCTATGATACGATATTCCATCATGGAATGCCAGTGCCTATCTTCCGGCTTTATCATCAGACCTTGAAACCTAATCGTGGTCAAAGTTTATTCCAAGACTTTTCTAACAAGTCCAAACACAGCTATGATACGATTTATCATTATGATTCGTTCCATCATGAAGTTCCAGTTCATATAATCTTCCGACTCCATAATCAGATCAGTTCGACAGTACCATATTATTGTATTGTCATCAAAACTACATACAGCTGCCAATTTTCATGACGCTACGATCCTTGAAAGATGGTTAAATTAGTTACCTTAGATTCCATTACATAGTTACATACAGGTCGACCTAATTAAAGCGTGTTAAAAAACCGCTTACGTTAGGCAGAGGCCGCGTAAGCGACCTCGAACCCGTGACCAGATCGGGGGATGGAGAAATCTGGCCAAATCTAGTAGTCATTGCGTGAGGTTGCAGACGACAGTTCCAAAGTGCCAAAAAATAAACACAATGAAAACACTTGTACAGTATAAGCTCTTTGACACTAAATATAAACGTTTGGTTATTTATATAGGATAATTTTAGGATTTTTTTTATGATTACTCCATCGCTGGATGTGTGCTTCCCAGAGTTACTGAAGTCAAGGACTTGGGAGCTTTTTTCGACCCCAAGTTAAACTTCAAGGAACACATTAGGCAACTATCTACAACTTCTTCCAAGCTTCTAGGGTTTGTGATACGGCAATCCAAGCACTTCAATAATATTCGGGTCATGCGCACGTTGTACAACTCGATTGTTAGAAGTCGCATGGAAACGAATGCAGCTATTTGAAATCCGCATGAAGATACTTATACCCTCATGCTGGAAAAGGTACAGATGTGTTTTTTGAGATTTATGTACTTCAAGCATTACGGATATTATCCATTTTTGTATCCGACTGCATTTATCACAGGCATGGTTGGCTATTATTCTCTGTCTCAGAAGAGAAATGCTGACCATGTACTGTGTTTTCAATCTAATTCGTGGTAAAATTGATAACCCTAGCTTACTAGCCAAGGTGGATCTATTCATACCAAATAATTATCTCCGTGCTCGATCGCACCATCTTTTCGCGGAGCCGAGCCGTGGAACTTGTTGGCGCGTGCTTTGCGGCGCTTGAATGAAATTCACTCGATGGTACCAGATTTCGATATTTTTACCGCCAACCCTCACTTGTTTAAATTGCAAGCTTTAATTATTTATTCCTTTATGATAGCTAGTATTATAAGTGTCATTCTATTTGTTTAGTTACGGTAATATCTTTATCAATTTTACTTCTCAATGCCTTGGTTTTACTGTTATGTTGATTAGTAATAAGTAAATAAACAATATAAATAAAAAAAAGGGAATACTTTTATCTATATTGCCAGAAGAAACAGAAATAGATCGAGTTCTGATTGGGAGCATTGATTAGGGAAGCTGACTGTCTATAGAACAAGATCGATGTTTAAGCATTAGCCAATGGTTGAGCAATGCTTTGTTAATGCGTACCGCTAGATCATAGTATCATACAGTGTAGCTCTTATGACACTAGCCTCGAATTCAATTAATTCAAAGCTAAGGCAAAACTGCTTATCACTACTGAATTCCCTGGGCGAAAAGAACAGAGTAATTCTAAGATGGGTTCCCGGCCATGCAGAAATCGAGGGAAATGAAAAAGCCGGCTAACTTGCTAAGACTGGAGCAAAAGGAACGTTATACGGCCCTGAACCTGGCTGTGGCGTACCAAAAGCCTTGCAACCCTAATGCTCAAAAAAATATGTTTAGAGCAATTCGTCAACCACTGAAATAACACGCCAGGGTTGAATCATTCCAAAGCGCTAATCAAGACTGCCTGTGAGGCATTATCGCTAAATAGGAACAATCTACGCATACTGGTGAGGGCGCTCTCGGGGCATTGTGGCCTGAACAAACACATGAACAACCTCAAGCTCCGGGACACGAAAATGCGCAGGTTCTGCCAAGGGGCAGAGGAAACTCCCCTATACACCTCATGTGCGTGTGTGGCCCGCTGATGCGTAAAAGATACACCCACTTTAGTGGGCATTACCTCCAACCTAAGGGGGTAAAATAATCTGGCGCCAAAAGCCTGTTGTGATTCTTAAATGACACGAGGCTTAGCGCAGAACTATAGTAGGTGGCGAACACAATAGATCAGCTATGGTCGCAGTACTACAATGCTCATATAGACCTCAGAAAAGCCATACACAACAAATTAAAAAAAAATCGTACCGTGTGCAAATAGAGAAGAAATTAAAAAACAAATTGAAAATTGTCTAATTCAAATGTTATTTTAAGTTATTTCTACCTATTTTCTTCCCCTGTCGGTCGCTATTATAAATATTTGGTACACCATGCTACGCCCTTAAATTTAGAAATAGAAATACATTTACTTTGATAATGCATCAAATTACGTCCGCCATATTCTCTGTTCCTATTTTCCCATTACCTGTTCCCGGTTTCCCACCAATTTACTATCTGTGTATAAGGGAAACCGCCCGTGAAATCGCTTCTAATCAACGTCCTAGTCACTCGGCTGTTGCCGCTGTATTGACTAGAAGCATTGACCTGCGAGGTGTTCCAGGCATTAAATTCAGCGACAGCCCGTTTAAATTTAGCTGAGAACCTATTGATTTTATGTCAGTTTCAGCATTGATGATCAGCGCCAAATATATAATAACCTATATACGCGGTATATTGTATATTGCAATCATATTGTATGTGAAAATCAGATTACTGATTAGAGATCATACGCGTGCTACAATGACGATATGCGGAAAATAAATACAAATCTATTTATACTTAGTATTACTCCGTTAATTTTGTAAAAAAAAAAATGAGGAGATTTATATTGTGTCTCTTAAATAAGCAAGTGCTCATCCTTACGTATCGGCACAATAAGCAGAGACGATTTATGTGTTTTTATCAAGGAAAATAAAATTTATTAAGTAGTACAATAGAAAAAAACACAATAATACAATTTATTGGTTTGTAAATCTAAAAAGTAAAATCTATATATATATAAAACAAAGTCGGGTTTGTTTGAATACTTATAACTCAAGAGCGGCTTGACTGTTTTTCATGGTTTTTGATTTGTAGTATTTGTCTCCGTCCCGAATAGCAGAATAACTATTAAAAACAAAAATTGGAAAATTGACGAAAAATTCAAATAAAAGAAAAATCATTTTCCCATATATAATGTAAATCCGTGTTTTTCTCATGGTCAGTTGTACGTGGCATGTTCACGTGTCGACAAATCATCCGCTTTGTTTGTTCTTGCGCCTAATAAAAAAATAAAAAATGTCGTATATTATCACAAGGTGCTGTGACGAACTAGTCGTTACGTATTTTAGGATTACAATAACCAATCTTTACACCTCAAATAATTACTCATAAAACTGTCAATTTAAATAAAACTCTTAATTTGAGCCATTATAAATCGTACAATACGATACGATATAATTCGATTGTTAAAGATCCCTGATCGAAAATCGATCGATGGCAATGATCGCCAGTCGATTAGATTTCTTTTTTTCTTCTTCTGGAAGATTCCGAGCGAGGCGGACGGGCCAAGGGGCCGCCGCCTCGGGCCGCCGGCCAGGGCGGCCTTTACGATCTGCTACCCGCTTAATCGAGCCAGCAATCACATTTTATAAAAGTTTAAATAGTAGTTAAATACATCCGTCGCCACAATACGACTTAAAGCCAGTGGGATTCGCGCTGCTCAATTCCGGAACCTCAGTCTCCCAGGACACCGATCAAACCATAACAGGCGAGTCTCTCTCCCAGTAATTTGTACCTGTTTGTTTTATATTCAACGGATCGCTTCCTAAAAGCGACCGTCTGGTGCGGAGGCGATAGCGAGGATTCAGGATTCAGCGAATGTTTTGGTCCCGAAAACCATTAAAAGATCGGGATATAATAAATATTTTACAGTGCTTCAATGAAGAGAATTAAACCGAGTGCATCCCATGCTGCACAATATGTAAATAGTTTAATTCAATCATGACTTGCTGACACGCGATTGATATACTTAATTTTGTACTTTTATATTTCTTTTTGTCTTATTATGTTAATAAAGTAGTGAACATAATATTTATTTTGTTTTCATTTTATTACTTTCATTAAGTCATAAATTAAGTTCCGCTAATCTGTAACACGACGTTCATTGATTTTTAGGCGGTACGAAGTTCGCCGGGTCAGCTAGTATAAATATAAAATATATACAAGACAAAATTTTAACAAAAATACCGACACCATTTTTTTTTCATAAATGCAGTCGACACCGTCCTACTGTGCGTAGACTGTACACTAGATAATTGACTATAATTAACATTCAATGGGGTAATATCGCCACATATTGTTTAATATTAATATTGTTCAAAAAAAAAAAAGATTCTATTTGATTAATTTTTATTTCAATATAATTTAAACTTATTACTGAAGAATTTTACTGTGCGATAACCAGCTTTAAGTGATTACAATTACAATTACAATTTAGTTCTGCTCCAGTAGGTAGGCTTTCCTACACTTGGATGCGTTTTTGCCTCTAAAATTTTAAATAATGTAATTAATTAAAGAATATTAACTATCATGATATAGTTGTGGAAATATAAATTAATTTTAGTAAATTATAATTGGTTTGAAAACCATTGATAAATAGAAAATAATCTTATAATCAAAATTGCTGAAAAAAAAAGAGCTCAATGTCTGTAGTCATAATTATCAAGGCAATAATATGATGGTCATGAAAATAAATAAGGGTATACTAAAAATATCTAAATTTAAATTAATTGTCAAATCTAGCAATATAGCCGTCGTCGATAAAAATAAAAATAAAAATTACGCTCTTTGGCAAAGTTGATTATCATGAATTTTCCGTTATTTTACATTAGGATGCTCTTGGAATAAGAATTCAGCATTATCCAAATCTCTTAAGTCATATACTGGATTCTTGACTAGGCCATTAAATAAGATTTTTTGTGAATTGGTTCTCTTCAAGACTTCTGATATGTGTTGGGACCTTGTTATAATAACACAGGCTTTGGTGAAGGAAACTGTCGCGCACTTTACTAAGCCTGTGCCGATTTAGATGTAGATCAAATTTATTTCAAATTTATTTCTACGGCATGCTTTTATTGTTTATTCTAAATTAATAAAGTGATAATGATACTGATACCACCTAAATTTTGTATAATCACAATACGTTCCCTATTATTGGATACAATTAAGGAAAATAAAATACGCATGAAATCTAGTTGGGTGACGAGTATTGGGTTCTCGATTGGCAATTTGATGTGAATTCGGTGTCGACGTGAATCCGCCGAGCGATGAAATATTTATAAATGGAGTAGGAACATGCGTTAGTGACAGCATAATAGATATTGATTTTCGTATATTTGCACATACTATTACTAAAAGGCTTGCTTTTAGTAGATATATCTGGTGAGTAATAAAATAATCCTAATTGATATAAAATAATAACGACGCGGTAGCTCGGATGCCGGCGCCGTATTCCGAGCATAATAAATCAGTCGGTTGTGTCACCCCAAGACTTTTCCGGCAAGGCTTCCCAGAATCAAGAGAAAAAAAATATTTTTATTTTTATTTCATTTTATTACTAGCTGACCCGACGAACTTCGTACCGCCTAACAGTCAATGAATGTCGTGTTACAGATTAGCTAAACTTA
Source organism: Micropterix aruncella (assembly GCA_944548615.1). Lineage (NCBI taxonomy): Eukaryota > Metazoa > Arthropoda > Insecta > Lepidoptera > Micropterigidae > Micropterix > Micropterix aruncella. Next base: position 6,983,308 of record OX155972.1, on the reverse strand, counting down.
ATTTGTGATTTTATGAAAGTAATACAATGAATACAAAATAAATATTAGGTTCACTACTTTATTAAGATAATAACGCAAAAATAAATATAAAAGTACAAAAATTAAGTATATCAAGCGCGTATCAGCAAGACATAATTGAATTAAACTATTTACATATTGTGCAGCATGGGATGCACTCGATTTAATTTTCTTCATTGAAGCACCTTGTGATATACGACATTTTTTGTTTTTTTCTGGTTCAAGAACAAATAAAGCGGATGATTTGCCGACACGTGAACATGCCACGTACAAGTGACCATGAGAAAAACGGATTTACATTTTGTATGGGGAAATGTTTTTTCTTTTATTTTAATTTTTCGTCAATTTTCCAATTTTTGTTTTTAATAGTTATTCTGCTATTCGGGACGTAGACAAATACAACAAATCAAAAACGATGATAATCGGTCCAGCCGTTCTAGAGTTATAAGTGCTCGAACAACCCCGACTTTGTTTTGTATATATAGATTGTTAAGGAAACATACAGCTTTTACGTTCGGTTCAAAATTATTAAATTTCAAAGATATTGCTAACAACATGTTTCAGCTTAAAAATTCATAAATTAAACACTTAAAAGTTTTCTATGAAGAATAAACTCACATAAGGGGAGGTGGGAATTGGGAACGGGGGAGTTAAATAAGAAAAAAAAAATAAGAATCAACAGTAACTGTCATAAGAATGTTTGAAGATGCGTTATCTTAGTAAACAATATTGAAATCTATAACCATAACATTTAATTTTATGCAAATCAAAATCAAAATATAGCAAAAAAAAAAAACAGAAATAAAAAGTATCGCCGGCTAGCGGAAATCCAGTGAAACATATTCTAAAGCGCCCGTCGGCGTTTAAGCGAAGACACGAACCCCAGCCGCGGCTAAATAGTGACAAACATGGGTAGCAGATGGTGCTAGCGGCTTGAAATTTTTTCAGCGGAGAAAGTCCAATAATTTAAAATGTCGTCACTTGTATACATAATATTCCAACCATATAAGAAGTATTACGACATACACAGATGCCCTACGTCGCATCTGTGTACCGAATTTCAAGTCCCTATCCGCAATATTTCGAGATTGAACTATGATTAGTGCGCCCTCTGGTGAACCGATTTCAACTACAATAACTTCAACTCTTGCCATGACCGATTGATACCTGCATGCCAGATTTCAGTTCAATCGGATGAAGCGTTTGAGCGCCATCGTGGAGTAATACACTCACACATACGCACACAGATACACATACACACAGACAGACACACACACACAAATACACCGACTCACAGACATAATTCAGTGTGGAATGTTCCTAATCGTCTTAGGGTGGGTCAGTAAGTATATTCCGTCTTTATCTCGATTTTTTTAGAGCGTTCACAATACTTTCCATTGAGCCGAGAAAGTAAATTCAGGTGTGTGACCCCAAGAACGGCGAGTAGACAACCCCTCCCCCCCCCCCTCTAAGCACGCCAATTCGTGGTATATTATTTGGACTAGTATTTGCGTTGTATCAAAGTGGTATTTTTCACAAAATAATGAAGTATTTACAAATATAGCGGACATTAAATATTATTTGTGTCGCTTGCATACGAGATGGTCCATCTAAAATTTTGAAACATGCTTTCGATCCAACAAAGCATCTGTGTACTGTAATGTAAGGATCTAAGTTCAATATTTTGAGCTTGGAATATGACTAGCAAGCCCTCTGTTTTTAACTAAGCCTATTTAAACTAACATCTTTTCGACTCTTGCCATGACTAACTAACGCCTGCATACCAAATTTCAGTTTAATCGGATGAGGAATACACACACACACACACACATACACACAACTAGAGTTGTCGACTACAGCGGGCGAACCCGTCACCTAAGGAAGTTTTAACGATTAGTGGTTCTATCTCCCTGGAGTGAGCGCAGAAGACTTGGACAAAACAGTCCACCGTCAAGCTCCGCCACAAACCCGTAAGAGGCTAACGCCCTAACCGCGAGATAGCCAGGAATGTTACCCAGCGGGCTTACACTCACGCCCTTACTTCCAATTGAGACCAGATTACTCCAGTCTCTCGATTGGTTACGAGTTCGAGGTCGCTTGCGCGGTCCTCTTCCTTACGAAGCACTGAAACGGTGTATACCGAATCTATCGCGGACCACGGCATCCTTTGCCCGGCTGTTCACCCAGGATCGGGTAGCCGATGGTCGTTTCAAGAGCAGTCTCCGTAAGGTCCGCAACCACCCCCCGCTCTATAGGAAACAGTACTGCTTCCAGACTCCCCCGACTGTTAGTCAGAGTGCGCAATCGATTGGCTTATGCCGCACGGTGCGCAGACCGTCCATGAGCGCCAGAAGGTTGATTCCCAGGGGAAACTAACCCTAAGGCCAGAGTCCTACCCAGGCTCGCACTTTATGCGTGGAGGCCGTCGGATAAGTGTTGACCCGTGAGTGTGACCAACCCTGAACAGAATGGGTCTTCATGGCCATCTCAGCAAGGGCCCATTAACTCCTACACGAGAGACTTGTTTGGAAATAGTTTAACACTACAGCGCACGCGCGCTCTACTATGGTTGGTATAAACCACTAGTTAATTATCGCGCGACGTATTCGTCGCAGCACAGGTTGACAGGGAAAGTGGACTGTCAGATTGAATATACGCCAACCTTGCAGTTTATCTTGGGTTTTCTTGAGCGGTGTTGAAAAATGATCGTGGCGCCAGAATGTCGTTTTCCAATGAAATACAGCTTTGGAGTTGCCCGTTTATTGAGCCACTGACCGGTTACATACAGTTTTTCGATTACTTTAATACTAGTTCAATTTTTCACTAGGAACTATGTTGCAATATTTGGGCTTTATCGCCCGCCCTGACCGAGCCTCGAGCGCTCGTCGGGAAATCAAAATTCTAACTGACTCCATCTTATTCCCTGTCGAAACGGGACTCACACGCTCACTTAATTCTGAGACATATGGAACCCACTCGCGACAGAGTGGGTCAACATATTTTCCTTAATTAAACATTAATATTATATAATTAAACATTTAGAGCTTATTACATAAAGCAGCATACAACAACATATTAAAGATAAAATGTAATGTAACGCTAAGAAAGTAATACACCTAAATTACCTTATTATCTTGTAATACAGTAATTTCCAATTATATTTATAGTCTAGTTTATTGCATTAACCTAAGGGTAAGTCGTGTTACATATATAGCATCCAAAGCCGATCAGAAAATATTATATAATTTTAGTATTATACTAAGTGAGTTTTTATTGCCATCCACCTCGTATATTATTGAAATGCTCAACTCAACGACCACAACTCAACGACCGACCGAGTTTTTTTTTCCTTGCTCCATCCCCTGTAAGCCGAGGCGGGTCGGAATGTAGGACTACTTTCAGTTTTCATAGAAATGCATAATAACTCAAATCATTTAGCGACAATTTCGTGAGAATTGGCCGTCGCCTGCTATTCGTTTGGTTTATTTATCAGTACTTAAGGCCGAGAGAGATCGCATTTCCGCTCTTTTCAGGGGACCCCTCGTCTTAATATTATTATAACTAACATGCGAAGGCAATAATTTATCCAATGGTAGAACACACTTGCATTTTTGCGCGTCTCTTTCTCATTTCTTGACGTTTCCCCCCGCGCCCCTAGATAAGCCTCGGAAACAAAACTACGCAACGGGTTAGTATGGCGCCGTGATGGCGCCAAGCGACAGCGTGAGCGCACGCTTCCTGTGTTTCCCGCCAAAGTCATCATTCTACAATAGTCGAGCGTGCGAGCATCTGCGTAATAAAAATCTAATGAAGGTAAGCAATTTATTATACGAACTTTTTTACTTTTTATGATTCTAATATTGTATTTAATAGTATATTTTGAATCTATTTTTATATATTAGTACTAAGCATGTGCCCGCTTTTATGTTAACGCGCTGGCAGCTCAAGTCCAGCGTTCCAGGTTCTAATCCCGGTCGGGAAGTATTTTTTCTCCTCTTGATTTTCGACTTTAAATCTAACTATTAAAGTATATTTTGCTGTATATTAAAAAACTTTTATGTTTTGTTTTAGTGACATCATGGACCCTCGTATGGTCAGTAACATCGAGAGGTGGCTAGAAGAAGAGCTCGATGACGACGAAGTTATCTCGAGTAACCCAGACGATGAAGAAGACAGGACGGTTTCTGCGCCAATACCCATGGAACAAGGTGAAGCAGACTACTTACGTGAAGAGATAATCGAAAATTATTCTTCTAATGATGATTTACCTCTCTCCGAAGTTTCATCGAACAATGCACGCAGAGAAGTTTATGTGTCTAAGAACAGAACACAATGGAGTAAAGTATGTCCTGTTTCATGTGTCATTTGAACTGGCGAAAACCCTCATGGTGCGAAGGTTGACAATAGTAAATATCCCTAGGAAACTAAGAAATAAAACAAATTGGCTTTTGGGGCACAGTGATGAGATGCCACGCAATGAACCCCACAGATTGGGAAGAGTAGGCAAATGTTGCATGTGCTCTCGAGCCCGAAATCGCTCCACAAAAAAAATGGTGTAAACGTTGCTGCAGATGGATCTGCCCTGATCACCAAGCTGTCTTATGCATTGAATGTGAGGAAGAAGATAAATAAAACTCTGAAGACATTTTCTTAATTTAATTATACGAGTTTATCTCAGACTTGCCAAAAATGTTGATTTTTTCATAGATATTACTAATATGTTCCTAAAGTAGTATTTAAGTTCTAAAATTGTTCAGTTTCTTTTTTATTGGCTTTAATAATAAACGAATTCTATAATAAAACCGGTTTTTTAATCAAAATATCTTTCTGTTTGAAAAAAGACGCATTTTACTTTTTCTACCATGGTAGACCACGCGAGCAACTGGTAAAAAAAAGGGGGCGCATGCACTGTAGTGTTAAATCGTCTCGGGGGGTGTCAAAATTTATATATACGTCTTCATCTCGAAAAAAAATGACCGCTCACAATACTTTACCTCCTCGTTGGCCAGTAAAATAAATCGGGTTGATAAACGGTACCACAGATTTTCCCAAATTTCGTCTTTATGAAGCGACATATAGGTACTCTAAAAGGTCATGTAGAGCGGTTTTCTCACTTCAACCTAATAGACTTAAAAACACATGGGACTATCACTGATATAATGTGTCTCCATAAGCTTTTGCACAATCGACTAGACAGCCCAGCTAATCTAGAAAAAGTTCAATTTCGTGTGCCACCGTGACTAACGAGGAGCTCTCAAACATTTTCGGTTGTCGCTTGCAATAACAACATCGGGTCGAATAGACCTCTTAGCAGAATGTGTCGCGTTTTTAATAAATCGTGTAAAGGATTAGATGTATTTTATGATTACATTAATTTAATAAAAATTCGATCATACCTAGCCAATCTCCTACTTCTTAAGATTTCACTAACTGCCGTCCTAATGTACTGTATTATATGATTATTATATTATAACATACTATTGTAATATATCATATTATTTATAATAAATATTATTATCCAATTATTCATACTTCTTTTTGCTTTATCCAAATAACCTTATTAACAACTTACTTTATTATTTATTTTCTTAACCTTATATTATTATTAGTTTTATTATATTTTTTTCTACTATCAACGTGTTCATGTTATTTCTATATTAATTTGTAATGCAATCATTGTAAACTATTCAAAGGATAGTAAATTTGTTTCGTTCGAATATGTTTTTAAAATACTAGTATCATATATTTACTATCTGTAAGTTTGCTATAAAATAAAATAAAATATTATACATATTGTAGAATGCGCTGCTTTTCTGGGTTTTGGCTATAATATAACCGGATTTTAAATTCTTTATTATCTATCCATCATATTCAAATGTTATTATTGATCCTTATATTTTTCCAATTTCATATTATGAAATTGGCGTTTTATATGAAAAAAAGTAAAACGAAAAAGAAATTTTAATTAACCCGTTGAGTATGAGTCGACCAAATCTGGTCGCGAAACAATTATCCGTTGAGTACGAGTCGACCAAATCTTGTCGCGCGTTTTTTTCACTTCTTTGACGTTCTCATATTTATTCATAATTATCTAATTGTTTTACAAAATGATATTTCAATATTCTATATTCGAAATTTCAATGCAATCATTGTGCAGTTGTTCTTTTTATGATTGGTGTAGTAGTTTCGTAGTTATAGTACTTTAAGGTCGATGTCGCCGAAAATCCTGCAAAAGAGACAGATGCATCCATGAAAATACCCATTTACATCCATGAAAATACCCATTTACATCCATGAAAATACCCATTTACATCCATGAAAATACCCATTTATTTAATCAATCAAAGTATGCACAATGTTTATCTATGCAGTTTTGCCATTTCATAGGTAGTTCATTAATTCCTTTTCTAAAAAAATGTGGGAGCGAGAATCAATAAAATCTTTGAAGGCGGTTTGGACTGCCTCATCGGCATTATTTTTTTTCCTTGCAAGAAACTGTCCAAATTCCGGAAAAAGTGGTAATCTGTTAGAGCTAGATTCGGGGAGTATGGTGGACGTCGGAGACATTACAATCGCAGCTCCTCTAATTTAGCGACTGTATGTTGTGCAGTGCGTGGTCTTGCGTTGTCCTGAAGCAGCAGTAGGCTAGAGCAATTTATCAAGCTCGGTTGTTTAACGGCCAGCTTTTCCATAATGGTTTGCAATTGCTGAGAATACAGATCTACCGTAATCGTCTGGTCAGATTTTATAAAGCTGTTCCAGATTGGATGATATCAGCACTGGTCCACCAGACACTCACCAGTAGGGTAGACCGGGGTCAATAGTAACAGGGGTCGGTAGTAACATTGTGAATATCTCCCAAGCTGTAGTAGGTACAGACTAGTGGCGCCGACTGCCGATGCGTCTGCGAGCCGCGAACCGCTGTTAGTCTCCCCCCGGGCGTCGCTACTGCCGGCCGCGTGCAGTGACGGTGAGAATTTTTTACTCGTCAAAAGTAAGTTTCTTTGATCATATTATTACGTTAATATTTCGTTTTTCTTGTTAATTTTGGACAATATTATTGCATAATATTAATCTGTGGTCTTTATATTATACATTTTAGCTGGACAACACGCGATCATAGTCACCAAACTACTGATTATTTGACTGAAATGCTAAAATGTCTACTAGGGGTCAGTTGAAACGCTATGATTGGGGGCAGTTGTAACGTTACAACTGACCCCGGTGTTACAACCGACCCCGTACATTTTTTTTGCTTTAACTAAGCTAAGTAACACAATGTGACATTATTTTTGTTTTTAAACATTAGATACATATGAAACGGTTTACTTTTTTATAAATTTTGCATAACAGCCCTACCGTAACACGATGTTATAGATAAAAAATACTTTTTTTAGTGTTCATTAGAAGATTTGTTTAGTTTTACTGTTGTTAAAAAATACTTTCTATGGGTCAGTTGTAACACCCGGGACAATTGTAACACCTTGTTTAGTACTGAGAATAGTATTACATTTTACTTTGTATTTGGTTAGTTGAGGCTAATAATATGTTATAAAATAGTGATAATATGATAATATGCTTTTATATAAGTATTTTAAAACGTTAAAAACAACCTTCAGTTCATTGTGAAACTATCTCACAAATATTTTGCTTGTGGTTGAAATAAAACATTGATAACCTTCACTTTTCTGTATTTTTTGTTTTGCAATAATATAATAAAACATAGCTATGTTACTAGTGGTCCAAATGGTAAAGAGAGAGTTAACCCTTCAAATGAAAGGCGTCCTTTTGGGGATGCAAGTTTTAATACACTGAAATGAGAGGCGTCCACTTGGTCCAGTGATGACGACACGATGGGGGCCGTTTGCGATTTGTAATTTGTCGCCATTATTATCTTAATTGATTTACGAGATAAGGTTATAATGTTTTATATGTCAAATTTCAATGCGATCATTTTACAGTTCTTTTTTTTATGATCCGTATAGTGGTTTACAAGTTATGGTCGTTTTTATCAAGGTCGTCGATTTTGCGCGCGAAAAGGTCGCGCGCGAATGGGACGGCTGAATTTTTACTCCGCGAGGAGAGGGGTTAAAGATAAATAAACCATTTCACCCAAAAACCTTTGTGTTACTACTGACCCCGACTACTGTTACAATTGAAGCCGGATCGGGTCCACTTGTAACAGTTTCCCTAGTTTTACTTTATGGTCTTAATCCTAGAACTTTTAATGGCAGGTGAAACGTGAATAATTTTAATATTTAGTTACTCAAATTTCCGACGGTTATCTATAAGTAACTATTCCCTAACTATTATACTGCCGCCGTACCGTAGGAACAATGCCAAATTGTTACTACCGACCCCGGTCTACCCTACCTTTTTCTGATTCAACTTTCGCTTGGGACAGAATTTGGCCGGTTCTCCTGGGTTCAATCATTGTGATAAGCATTTCCGATTATTGTAAAGGGACCATTTTTATTCAGAAGTAGCAATACGACTTAAAAAAATAAACTGAAAATCTTTCGTTTTTATTTTTACTTTCTTTGCATCACACCACCAATCAGTAGTCGATGCTTTACATATTGTGGAACTTTTG
>OX155972.1:6962197-6967197 GCA_944548615.1 Micropterix aruncella | reverse complement strand
GTGTCAAATTAAAAGACAAAGCAAAATAAAAAAAAACAAAAATAATCGCATCAAAAAATAAAATAATAAAAAAACAAAACAAAAAAATATATAAAAAGAGTTGTAAATGATCCACTAATTAGATTCCAACATAATTTGGAAATAATACCGTTTCTATAGTCAACTTAAAAACTAAAAGGCCTGAAGCGTATATTAAAAAAATCCTATCAATATTGTAAAAAAGCATTTCATGCCCTGAACTTTTTAAATCTAATATACAAATACTATTTAGACTACAAACGATTCAGCACAGCTGTAGAAGTCGTCCAACGTTTAGAAAGCATGTTTGGATGCAGTTTTCTTTTCATAAAACTCTCGACAATTTTTAACTCCAGAAGTCTAGTTTGGAGTGGGAGGCAGTTAAAAAGCTTAAAACTAACGTAATTGAAGGACTTTTGAGTCTGTGTTATCCTATTTTAATATCGCTTTAAAGCGGATTATGACAGCATTTCGAATGCATCCGAAATAGTTAATGTAATGAGATGAATGTATCTACCTCAGTTAATGCGGTCTTATGAGAAATCGTTAATGACGTAAATTACTGACAGGGGATTTCTTAAAAGTATAAATATTCATATAACAATGTAGCGCATCTTGATATTTCTTAATAGCTCAAAATCGACGGCCATACAGTGAGATAATAGAGTGCGACTTCAAATTGACCCCTCTAAATCTTAGTGGCGAATGGACTACACTTCCGCGATGTCAACAGCACAGAGTCTTGATGAATACAGAGGCAAGAAGCTCTATGTACGGCTATACAAATTGCCGAATGTAATTTCTACCAAATAGGCTCCGTCCACTGCCTGCGTTTTGGTGATATATTTTCTGAGACCGAGGACTGCAAATGCTATAGAGAATTAGTTATAAGAGGAGATCCATAATGAAAAATCAATTTTAATTTATTTTTCTAAAATAATTACAGTTTGAGAGCACATATAAAACTATTTCCTAGTTAGCACTACAGTGGTAGCTAGTAGGAATCCAGGTAAAAAAGCATTCTTTCTTTTGCATTGTTATGCATTTGTTCTTCCAGATTTTCAGTTTCTTACTTCAGGCCAGCCTGCATCGCATGAAAGTAAATTTTCCTTCAACAATTAAGAGAAATGTTTTATATCAATGATTTAGCAATAGTATATAGTTATAAATTTGATCAAGAGGTCATCGTCAAGTAGTCGATAAATATAATACGTTTAAAAAAAGTCACTAAATAATATAAAAGAAAGTCGCTGATGTCCTCTGTCTGTTTTTCTCCACCTTTTTCTTCTTAACCACAAACCGGGTTTTGATACGATTTGCATAGATAGTAGGAGAGATAATCGAGTAAGGTTTGTGTATATTGTTTGTAACCATTTTGCATAAAATGGGTGAACTATGGTGGTGTTTAAAAATAACTGTTTTCGTAAGCTTACATGGCTAACGCTGTGATTAAAATGAATTATAATTAACTATAATTAAACATATTGGTTTGTAATAATTTACCAAATGTGATATATAAACGCTTATATTCATGTAGACTTTTTTTAAGTAAGAAAAAGGTACTTAGAGAATAAAAATGAAGACTGGAGAAGGTGGCAGCCGAAATTCATCTGAAGAAAAAGACGACTAGCATGGCACTCTATCGGTACAGAGTGCAATCACATCAATAGTACAATCACAATCACATCAATCAGTGCAGCTTGCTTTCACCGTGCTAAAACTTTCAAGATCCTTTACTGCACTTTTGTCAGAAGCATCTTGAAATATGCATCTCAGGTATGGAACCCTTGTTATGACAAATATATAAACAGAATCGAGCGCATTCAAATGAAGTTCGTGAAATATCTCTGCTTCCGTCTGAAAATCCCATACAGCTCATCTAACTATTTCAATTTATGCAAGAAATTTCATATCCTCCCCTTGATTAAGCGGCGTGAAACCGCGGACTTAACCTTTTTGCTAAAAATTACCTCCAATAATATTAACTGTCCTGACTTACTAAATAAAATTAATCTCCGTGTTCCTTCCAAACTCAATAGATTTAACCCTGCTCTTCATGTTCCTCATGCTGGTACCAACTATAGGCAAAATGCATTTCTGTGGCGAACAAGTGACAATTTCAATGACATGATTAAACGCTTTGACTTTGATCTATTCTGTACGAGTGTTGACTCAGCTAGGCAGCGGCTGAACATTTAATTTTTTAGCATTAATTGTTGAATAATTTTTGATGCATTCTTAATCGATAGCTTTAATTGAAAGATCACATATGTTTCTACAACGTTATTAAAACGTGAAAACCTTTAATTGGCTCTCTGCTATGTTACTCCGGCATTGTTAAATTATAATTAGCTGTTGGTTTTCCTGAAAATAAATAAATAAATAAATAAATACTCTGCTGTCGCGCTAAGCAATTAGTGACTCAGAAAAAAAAGAGATGGCGTTAAAGTCAGTCAACGAATGCCTGCTCTATAGCATTGGCGCGGTTCTCACATTTATCGGCAAAGCATTCCAAAGACGTGCTCCATGCACGGTGAAAGAGAATGAGAAAAAGTCTTTGCTGTGACCAATAATAGAGAGTAGCAAGTTATATTTTGATCTCAGAGAGCGTTCAAGAGCCAATAGATCTGTAAATCTGTCTCTCTTCTCCGGGGTCGACAGCCATTAAGGCTTCTCTCTGAACTCCGTGGTGTGGCCAAATTTTCTGAGGCCGTGAATATAACGAACGCAGACATTTCGGAAAATCTCAATGCTTGGTTGATGACTCCTCTCGAAAAGGTGCTAAAATGGTCACTGGAATAATAAAATAACGAAAAATTAGCTATCATAGAAATACGGTTCACTTACAAAACAACGGCCTGCTTACCCGTTCTGAAACTCACGTTGAATCTAGTCCATATTTTCCGCCTATTGCCTAATCTGTGTTATTGTAGAGGAGAAAGTAAGGCAGTCAACCCTTTCGAAATGCTCGGAAAGTCGCTGCGCCACCAGCCCTTTATAGACCATTACAATGTGGGAGGATACAATTTATTACCCGCGGGGTAACGGCGAGGAAGAAGCGGATTCTTAGGAAAATGTTAGTTACGAGTGGGATCAACTTTTTCTTGGTGGATACATACGACAAACAACCCGCTAACCCTTCTTTTTCCAAAAATTATTGCAGTAAGGAAGCATGTGTTTTCGCCTCTTATATAAGTCGGGGTTCGATTATATAGTTAGTTATGGTAGTGACAGACAAAGGCATTGTCAATTTTAATTTGAATTTATTTAAACAATTAGCCAGTTGGTTGGAATCTCTACTCTTAGTATAGTCAAACTGATACAGTGAGGAAAATATAACAATGTAATTCACGAAAATACGCATGTTTCAAAAAGGATTACGTTTATAACTCGGACTGTGGTCCATACGTATGAATTACAATGTCGCGTAACGGTGTTGACGTAACGGTAGTTACCGTCTCGTAATGTTAAAATATGATGCCGCACCCACACGCTTGCCAAGCTTTGGAAAACCTTTGCAAATTACGACGTGTGGATCTGGTGTTTGTCTTGGCGTGTGCAGGCTTGCAAGCGCTTGCCGCAAATCAAAGGAAGCTCTTGGCAAAAGGTTGCGAGCCATTCACACGCTTGTAAGCCATCCAAGCGTTTGTACAGGTGATTTGTTGCAGATATCTAGATGCGTCATAAAATAATTTCATTAAGTCGCAACCTTGGGATCTTACTTCTAACATGACAGCATGTAGAAGTGTACGTACGGTTAAAGTCGGATACACGAATCATGTTGAAAATACAGTATACTGCTATTTCCGTATTTACCAACAGAAAAATGTTGACGGATATATGTAATCGAGTGATAAAGTTTCAATAAATTTCTTTGTAATTCAACAAAATTACGATTGAAAAATCGGAAATGACTCGACCGATTAGATTTTTTTTGTTTTGTTTCCCTTGATTCAGGGGTGGTTTACAAAAAAAATATTTAGGAAAAACTCAAAGAAACAACTGAAAATCGAAAAAATCGAAATTGGTAATTTTGGGAATATTGGCCACTTTCAATAGATGGCGATGGCGGCGATCCTATTATTTGGCCGCTGCGCCATCCATAACCGTTATTCATTCCGTACGATTGTGTAAAATTTCAATAAAAAGTCGGAAAGTCAAAAAAGTCGAAAAAGCCGAAAACGTCGAAAAAGTCGAAAAAGTCAGAAGTCGAAAAAGTCGGAAAAGTCGAAAAAGTCAAAAAAGTCAAAAAAGTCGAAAAAGTTAAAAAAGTCCAAAAAGTTGAAAAATGCAAAAAAGTCGGAAAAGTCGAAAAAGCATGTTTCATCATGTAAATTAAATACATTGAATTTATTTTAATTACAAACGACTTTCATTTAATCACCAAACGAAACTCAACCCGTACATGATTCCGCCATATTATAAATTTTAATGAATTGGATTTGGAAGGTTAATTAGGATCAATAAACGCTTATGAAGAGTTACAAACAAATCAATTTTAGGTGGTACGAAGTTTACCGGGTCCGCTAGTACTATATAAAGCCGTAATTAAAAAGTGGTAATGTTATAATCAATCCAATACCTTTCACAGTGTATTATATGATTTGTAATATAATATATCTCCTTGTAAAATTTCTAAATCAAAAGTTGAGAAAAGTAGGTATGAGGAAGGTAAGAGGTGGGTATCTCAAATACAAAATTACTTGCTGAAACGCGAAAACCAAGCAATGCAGTCTAGCGGTCACTAAGTTGGGGCGAAACCTCGAGTACGTAGGTAAAACATTTTTTCTAGGTTTCAAAACAGGTTTTTTAAGGTTATTAAGAATTTGATTTGCTATTGCTATATAATTTATTAAATTGTGTAAGTTATATAACTTGTGATATTTCTACAATTTTGATACTGCAATCATTTACATGTTTACATGGTTCCGACCCTTGAGCAAAAGGATTTATGATAATCCTTCAGATTACAGAAGATTAGA
>OX155972.1:6928416-6961997 GCA_944548615.1 Micropterix aruncella | reverse complement strand
TAGAGAGAAATGTAATGGCTTTTTAGGCTTCAAAACAGCTTTTTTAGGTTTAATAAGAATTTGATTTCCTATTGGTATATAATTTATTAAATTGTGTAAGTTATATTTATTTATTTATTTATTTATTTTAAACATAACATTCAGAATTCATAAAATGGTCATACTAAGTAATGGTACGAAGTAAACGACCACCCACATTCAAATGACCATGCTCAGCGCATGCCCAGCTAGGCCAAATATAGCCTGTATCTGGGCATACGATTTTCAGACTTGGGTGGAGAAGCATAACTGACGTATGTACTCGTACACATACATATACACATATATAGATACATAAACTTAAATACACAAATATATAAATATATTAATAGATATATATATATATATATATATATATATATATATATATATATATATATATATATATATATATATATATATATATATATATATATATATATATATATATATATATATATATATATATATATATATATATATATATATATATATATATATATATATATATATATATATATATATATATATATATATATATATATACACATATATCGATACATATACTTTAATACATACATATATAAATATATTCATAGATACGCATTCACATATACATATATATACACATTTATGCAGGTATATTATTTTTAAAAGATGATTTTTAAAGGAAGATCATTCTCTGTCCTTGAACGACCTATATCGTCAAGAAGCCTTTTTTTTTATTGAATAAAAAGGTACTTTAATTTTTTTTTATTTCGTCATCAAGACGGTTGAATATTTTGGGTGCTATAAAATTTAATTGTCTTTGGGCAAATGATGAATTAACTCATGGAACGGCATAATTCAAGCCTGCAGATGCTCTTGTAGTTCTGTGTTGCTGGCTCCTAGGTCGTTTATCAAGGGTTCGATGGAAGAACATGAGTGACTGTTTCACAAACTGCTGGCGTATATCTAATACCTTACTTTCTTGGAACTTGTGATATTTCTATAATTTTGATACTGCAATCATTTACATGTTTACATGGTTCCGACCCTTGAGCAAAAAAAATTATTATATCCTTCAGATTACAGAAGATTAAAGAGAAATGTACTGGCTTTTTAGGCTTCAAAACAGCTTTTTTAGGTTTACTAAGAATTTGATTTCCTATTGGTATATAATTGATTAAATTGTGTAAGTTGTATAACTTGTGATATTTCTACCATTTTGATACTGCAATCATTTACATGTTTACATGGTTCCGACCTTTGAGCAAAAGGATTTATGATATCCTTCAGATTACAGAAGATTAGAGAGAAATGTACTGGGCAGTAACTACATCTATGTATATTACAAGTATTTCGCCTTGGCTAACCCGCGCCTTCGTATTTGGGCAGATTGTATAGGGTTAACGGGTGTCTCGGATAATGTCGAATTCCTCGGCGGTAGCGCTTTATGGCGGTAAGCGAAGACATTTTATGAAGGATCTACCCGACCCACCCTTCTTCCTACACACCTCTCTCTTTCACTCACTCTCTCTGGCTCTTCTACTGTCATTTTATTATCAGGGATGCGTATATAAATCTACACATACATAACCAACATAAAAAAATGCAATCTCGTCCCGTTAGATAAGCCCGTCTTTGAGAAACAATTGTTTAGTGGTCGACAAAAATATAAAAAAGAAACTCCAGAGATACTCCCTGGGTATCGCGACTTCAAATCATTTCTTACATGTAAAATTATCCAACAGTATCAATAAATTGAAAATGATCCAGAACGCGTGAACTTATTTCATGAAACAGTTTTAACTCTTATCGACCTTTTGTGGGCTCTCCATTAGATGATGCTCTAAAGGAAACAGTATTGCTTCCGAAAAAAAATGATCACGTCTCTGAGTATAGAAGCAGACTTCATTGGCTTGGAATACGTGAACGTAGAAACATGCATATTCTTCCCCTTCTTTATAACATCCTCAACAATCCTACCGCTCCCTCCTACCTAACCGAAAAATTCAATCACTTAGGAAGTCATGGTCTTTCACTCCGTTTCAGTCAGGATAGTAAAATTGCGATTCCAACTCATAATTCTTCTTTTTTTACTTATTCCTTCACCGTTCATGCAGCTAGACTATGGAACCAGCTCCCGCCGCCAGACATCAGAAACGCACCAACGGTTTCTACCTTTCAAGTGTCTCTGAAAAAGCATTTCATTTCATTTCACATGTATTTCGGTTTTAGTAGGTCTAAGGCTGAAATACATAACATTAGTTTTGTTAATGTTGAGTAACAGGCCATTAGCATCAAACCATGCACCTAACTCATTCAACACAAGTTGGGTATTGCTGGTTAACGATGGTGAGCTCTCGCTCTCTATTACTGCGCATGTATCATCTGGGTATAGTATCAGCTCAGCATGCGATGTGGCAGATGTAATATCATTCACATATAATAGTAAAAGAGTGTTACCCGACAAGATCCCTGCGGTATGCCTATCGCTATCTCGCCCGCTATGGAGTGACAGTCCTCAATAGCAGTTACTTGCTGCCTGTTGCGAAGAAAATAATTCATTAGGTTCGAGGCGTTTCCATCGAAACCGTAATGTTTTAAATGCTTTAATCCCATCGGTATTGAAGCTACAAGTTACTTGTCCCACTGGTCGTCAATTTTACGTACCTCATTCTAAAGTTATTTATATTTTTAGGTGAGCGAAAGTGAAATAAAACGCCGAATAATACCCGTACATATTTTACAGGATTATCTTGCAGCGAACGAATCAGAGGGATGATGAAAGCGATTTTTGTAAAACTGGCTTCAGTATTTACCATAAAAAAATAAATGTTTTTTTGTGAAATAAATGTATTTGTTTTAACTACTAGTGGGAAAAAAGGTATTATGTACGCTACCAGTGGGACACATATGTCTCAGCTCTCCAAATCCTATAGTATCTAACGCATAATATAATAACTGGGCTTAAAAAACTTCTAAAAATACAGGAAATCTATGTATTGACATTAAAAAATCAACAATAAAATCGAGATATCAATAAAACTCGATATTGAGCATAAGGGTCCTGGAACATATGTGTCGCTCTGGTAGAGACACTGCATAGTTAGGCGGTAGCGAAAGGGTTAAAGGTATTGTTGTTAAAGAAACAGTTTTGATTACGATATACTGAAATTATATGGATTTCCATCTCACATATCTGATAGATTATTGCGCATTACTGCAACTGCATATCCGAAGCTACTTAGCAATAATACGCGACATAAAAGCCATAATACGCGACATAAAAACAATGTGTTATTGCCTAAAGTACGCTTGACTAAATATCAAAAAACATTTTTATATATTAATTTTAAATTGTTCAATGCTTTGCCATCATCGACGAAAAGACTTGAGATGGCAGCATATAAAATCTGCTTGAAAAATCAGTTAGTCAAACATGCCAATTACAAACTGGACGACTTTTATGATATTGCGTCCACAATTGCTTGATTATAAATAACCATATTATGACTATATTTTCGAACTAAGTTTTAGATTTTATTGACATTGTTTTTAATTACGCATGTTTCAGAATTTTTCTTTTTATGGTATTGATTATTATTTGTTTGATTATTGATTATTTTGTAAATTTGACTATTTTTAAGTAATCACCTCTGATTACAATATTTTTTTTTCCTTTTAATTAATCAAAGCGGTTTTATCATCTGGTAAATTATGAATGTAAAATTTGACATGTTCCTCAGTATTGTGAAATGCTTTTATGGAATGAATAAATGATGATGATGATGATGATGATGACTTATATAATTATTCTCAATAAATGAATTTAATTGAATTGAATATGCTGAAGTCTTGTGTTTTTGGATAATAGTAAGGTGACTGCAGCACTGGGACCGAGTAAGCTTGAAAGACGAGTAGGTAATTTAGTAGATTGTTCTTCAAAACTTTGCATACAAAGTTCGGCTAACTTTAGTTGCTCGCAATTACCCATATTCAGGATGGAAGAGAAGCGCTCTTATTCAGGATATTAAATAACTTTTGTTCAATTCTATCGCAAATATTCTATATAATCTGAAGTAATAATATTATTCTCATCTGTGTATAACAACTGGGAGCTAATGGGTCCTGTTGAGTCGGCCACGAAGACCCATTCGTTCAGAGTCGGTCACACTCACGGGTCAACACCCATCCCGCGGCCTCAACGCATAAAGTTCGAGCCCGAGTAGGACTCTGACCTGATGGTCAGTTTCGCCCAGGAGTCATTCTTCTGGCGCTCCTGGACGGTTTGCTCACCGTGCGTCGTAAGCCAATCGGGGGAGTAAGACAGTCGGGGGAGTCTGGAAACAGTACTGTCTCCCAGGGCTGGTTTCCGATGAGGGGACTCCTCAACGGTCGACAGCACAGGCACGAAATTTTGTATATGAGATAATTTTATAAGACTCGAATTAGAAGTTGTAAATTACAGTAATTTTAATAATTATTTGACATTTTACAAAAAAAAAACTAACTCACTTAAGGACTTTTTCACTTGAACTATCATTTTTAATTATCGATTAAGTTGACAGTAAGATATCAGTTAAGTTATCAAAGAAGTAGAAACTAATATGGTCCTACAAATACAAAATACAACTGATTACCCAAAAAAAAGATAAAATAGTATAAAAATATAGGAAATAAAATAGTAAAAATGTCAAGCTGCATGAAGAATGGTCCCATTTATATAAAAATCTGATTCTGAGGATGGAATCCATGAGGAATTGAGGTAATTCCTTAAATATTATCAAATAAAGTTAAAAATTTGCATGTTGGTTCAGTTCCGACGACAATTCATTTTTTATGGTAAGCATGACCTGATTCTAAACCCAGGCTTGGTTACCGATGAGGGGACCCCTTAACTGTCAACAGCACAGACACGAAATTGTGTATACGCATTCAGTTATGACAGCCCGTTCTAAGTTTCATCATGACATGGCTGCTGCACCTAGGGTTGGTTCCTGACTAGAGGACTCATCAACGGTTAATAGCACAGACACGAAATTTTGTATATACATTCAATTACGACAGCCCGTTCTAAGTCTCGCCAAGGCAGGACTGCGAGACCCAGGGCTAGCTGCCAACGAGAGAACTACTTAACGGTCAACAGTACCTACAGACACGAAAATTTGTATACGCATTCAATTATGTTAGCCTGTTTTAGGTTTTAACATGCAATGGCTGCTGCACTTTTGTATCTAATATGTAATTTAAAAATATGGAATTTATTTCATAATATAATTTTCAGTCTATAAGGATTTTAAGCTATTGCATAGCTTTTATCGCGGGCCTAGGCCAGCGCAGCGACCGAATGAAGAAATTTCTTAACGAAAATTAAAGATTTTAAACGGATAATTACGTCTAAACGAGTACTGCTTACGATTCAAAAAAAATATATGTTAAACAAGAACATTTTCCTAATATTCTTAGCTTTGAATATTTTAGATTTTGTTTATATTACATAGTGTAATTAATTTGTGAAATTAGGTCTAACCGAAGACAAAAACGACTACTACGGAAATACTATCTGGCGTATTATTATGAAACCTGCACCATTTTAAAGATAATTTAATTATCTATCTTTCTATCTACGTTTTTTTCGAATAATCAGTTTTTTTTGCTTTATCGAATAAAAATTCGTGCGCGGCGCTCTATCGGAAGAAGTTAAAATTATTCCGAATCATTTGCTTCCGCAGCCGCAAATGATTCGGAATAATTTCAACGTTTTCCGATAGAGCGCAGTTATCTGATATCAGAAAAAATAAAATAAATAAAATAAATAAATAATTATAATTGCATAAGTTGTTAAAAATGCTATGCAATAGCTTTACCGCGGCAGTCCCCGAGTGCCACACGTATTTTTTTTTTATTTCTGTGCTATTGCATTTAATGGCCTACTGAACCGTTCTTTATTTTAGTTTTTTTTAATCATTACGTACGGAATATCAATTTTGTATTTTATACGTCTTTTTCACATAATATTAACTTGCTTATATATTTTTACATAAATAGTAATAATAATTTTATAATAATGCATTTTTTTAATGGTCAATTAAACAATACATAGGCTATACTTAATGAAACATGCGGAGTACACATAGTACAGGTGGGCCAAAAGGGTGTTGGCGATTTGATTCCTTAATTTCTCGGAATCTGCTTGTTGCAGTAAGGCGGAGCGTATATTTCTAGACACGTCGCTTCTTGGAAATATAGTCGCCATGGAGGATAATGCCAATAATCGACTTAACTTCGTTAATCTGATGCTCGACTGTTTTAACGATTTTTGTAGCGTGTTCATTGACAAGACGAATTTCCATCTTAATAGTCAAGGGAACATACAAAACTGTTTCTTCTGGTCAGAGAATAACCCCCACCGTCTGCATAGACGTCCACTTGACAGCCCTAAAATTATCGTATGGGCTGCAATAACGGCAAAGGTTGTTGTCAGGCCATAATTTTTCGAGGACGAAACTGGGCGCGCGGTGACGGTCAGAGCCCACAATTTTTGCAACATGTTAAGAGAGTTCGTGGTCCCGGCTTTGCAAAAATTTCAATGCGATAACTCGAGGAGATGGTTCCAACAAGATGGTGCCACATGCTAGGGTGTCTATAGACTTGCTGAAAGAAATGTTCCCGGGAAGACTTCTTTCAAAAAGAGGGGATATTGAATGGCCACCAAAGCTATATAAAGCATAATTTTGTGGCCTGGCTGTGAGAACACGAAAAAGAATTTTAATACAGTTATGCCGGATTTTAAAAACTCGGTTTACAAAAAATTAAAAAATTTACATATTAATTGTAAATTACCTTTATTCTGTTACCGTTTTCCAAAAAAATTAAAACGAGCGAGATTTGTCTTCAGTTTTTGAAAAACCTAGAGATGATTCTTAATATTAAAAGATACCATTTACACCAGCGTATGGTCTATTTGCGTAGTGCTCAGACAGTTTTTGAAACTTCCATACAAAAAATATAAGAAAAAATACATGTGGCACTCGGGGATTGCCGCGGTAAAGCTATTGCATAGTATTTTTAACAACTTATGCAATTATAATTATTTATTTATTTTATTAATTTTATTTTTTCTGATATCAGATAACTGCGCTCTATCGGAAAATGTTGAAATTATTCCGAATCATTTGCGGCTGCGGAAGCAAATGATTCGGAATAATTTAAACGTCTTCCGATAGAGCGCCGCGCACGAATTTTTTATTCGATAAAGCAAAAAAAACGGAATATTCGAAAAAAATCGTAGATAAAAAGATAGATAATTTAATTATCTTTAAAATGGTGCAGGTCTCATAATAATACGCCACATAGTATTTGCGTAGTAGTCGTTTTTGTGTTCGGTTAGACCTAATTTCACAATTTAATTACACTATGTAATATAAACAAAATCTAAAATATTCAAAGCTAAGAATATTAACAAAATGTTCTTGTTTAACATATATTTTTTTCGAATCGTAAGCAGTACTCGTTTAGACGTAATTATCAGTTTAAAATCATTAATTTTCGTTAAGAAATTTCTTCATTCGGTCGCCGCGCTGGCCTAGGCCCGCGATAAAAGCTATGCAATAGCTTAAAAAATGTTTGAAATTACGTAACTTCCAGAAATGTTATGACAAAACATTTTTTTTTCTATTTATTATAAATACTTTTGAGTGATATAAAAAATAACTCAGTGATCTTGAGTTATTTTATTATTGTAATCTAATTTTTACTTTATAAAAAACCATTAATTTGATAATTTATTTTATTAAAATTGAAAAGCCAAATCGACTATATTAGACGACGCGCGAAGCCGAAACCGTCATTCGTAATTGGCCTTTGCCAACGGTAGGACGTATTCCCTTGTCGCCGCGGTATACCTATACATCTTTATGTATATATCAAAAGCGCGCGGGCGCGTGGCATTGCAAAAATATCTAAATTTTTAGTCGCGTCAACTCGGAAGGGAGCCCTAACACCATGTATTATTTTTTAATGGGGCGTCCTAAAATAGGTGGTCTATGGAAATATTCCGATAAATTTGGAGCAACTCACAAGAAACATTATACGGGGAAGCAAAATATTACAAGAATAATGTTTCGCCGAGATTTTCAAAATCTGCAACTTCGGTTTCAAGAGGGCCAAGCAGCCCAGGGTCCTTCTATTAGAATACATTATTTTAAGGACATAAAAATTCCAACATTTATATTTTTCAAAAACTAAAATTAAAGTTTCATATGCATGGTAGCGTTTTTTAAATTTTATATTCAAACCGCCAACACCTTTTTGGCCCACCCTATGCAGTATTCAGTATTCAATTTATTCATTCAGAATATACAATAAAGGCATAAATTATCAATTAAAGCTAATTATCGCATATTAGAATTCGTCAGTTGCTAGTAATATATTAATATATGTATAAAACTATATAAGCATAAATATTAATTATATTATATTAAGATATAAAACTATAAAAGCATAAATATTAATTCGACAATAGCGTTGACTAAAGTCGGCTTTACACGGCAGACAAATAAAATAAAAATATAGAGCTGAATCCATGTACGTGAGTATACATATAAAATATATAATTATTATAAGAATATTAATAGTCATCTTAGGCACTCTATACAAAAAATAATCACACAATAGAAAGTATCAAAACAAAATTGGAAAAAACAACGTATGTGTGTATATGATCAGGTATGGTACGTTACATATTGTAATCTACATATTAATATAAAATTCATAATATTATTATTAAACAATAAGAACTAAAATGAGGTACCTGAAAGTTACATATTAATGTTATTCCCATTTGAAAGAATTGGCATGCTCAAATCCCGCACTACACTCTTCTCTACTATGAACTCTCCGCCTATCCTGTAGTCAAAATCATACTTTGATCGGTTACGAGTAAAGGATAACTTGCTGCATTTCGCCGCATTTAAACTTAATTTATTGAGAGAGCAATAGTCTGACATGCGAGCAAGGTCCTCCTGTAATCGATGACACTGTGAAATATATTTGACCACAGAATAAACTTTAAGATTGTCAGCGTACATAATGCAGTGTGAGTGTTGGAAACAATCCTGAATATCGTGTATATAAACATTGAACAGCAGCGGACCAAGATGAGAGCCCTGGGGTGCGCCAGATGGAATGTTTACATAATTTGACCGAAAACCACCCAGTACAACAGCCTGTCGCCTGTTCCTCAAGTACGATGAGAGCCATCGCAGTAGGTCGCCGTGTATGCCCACAGATTATAATTTTCCAAGTAGAATACCGTGGTCGACGCGGTCAAACGCCTTCAAGAAATCGGTGTAAATTACATCTACTTGCAGTCTCATATCCATGTTGACCGTGACAAAGTCAATAAATTGGCATAGATTTGATGTAACCGAGCGTCCTGGTAAGAAACCATGCTGATTCTCAGGGAGAATTGTCCTAAAAGAGGGCAGCAGGGAATCGTATACCACCTTCTCAAATAACTTGCTAATAACCGGAAGAATAGATATCGGTCTGTAATTAGATACTACATTCTTTGGGCCGGCCTTGTGAGTTGGAACGACACACTCTTCTTTCCATCTCGTCGAAAAAATGCCCGCCTTAAGTGATCTGTCGAAAAGAATGGCCAGTGGAACAGAGAGGGACTGAGCACAATTGTAGATAAATATAGGAGGGATGGAGTCACTACCCGAACCCTTATTTATATCAATTTATTATCTAAGAATAATATCTTCACTGATTTCGATGCCTCCGATACTCAACGAATTGTGCGAGCCACTTTTAGGCGTTGCGTGACATGTGTTCGAATCGGCTGCCGATTCTATGAACACTGATTTAAGTAGTAGACACTGAAACCTTCACATATATGTGTGCCATCGATGAACGTTTCTCCATTATTAATCATCATCACGTCTGCGTATATTGTAGGAGTGCATATTCCCGTTTACCCCTTATTAGATTTAGCATATAGTAGACATTTTAAAATATATTCAGATTTAAAAGTCAGTATTTTGTACTTAAGAAAGTATGGTTCGCAGTGCGTGTCAAGGGATACTCCTGCAATTGCTCTCAGTGCACTTATTATATACTCTAGTAAGTAATGATGTAAGAATATCAGTAATAATTAAAATATTTGTTAGGGTATTTTTTGTAAACCCACTATTCTCAATAAATAAATAAATATTTTTTTCAATAAAACTTCGGATCCAGCCAAATCTCGAAACTAGAGCTCTCTTCTACATTATATTATTAAATTTGGAGATCCTTCCGGCTGTGGTTAGAGCTGCAATGTCACTTCGCCCTACTTTGCCTGTTTCGAAATGTAAGCTTGCGCTTCGTTCCCTCACTTGTTTGCATAACGAAGCGAACAGTACGTAGCGGAAGAGCAAACAAATATTCTCCCCACCAAATATTGTCAAAGACGTGGCTTGGCTATATGGAAAATACAAATTTTCGAAGGCACGATTACAAGATAAAATATACGAAACCGCAATCTAGCTTGAATATTAAAAGTCCGCTTTAGCTCGACCCAGCTGCTAAACATAGCAGCTGACCCATATTCCTTTACTAAGAAGTATAGAACTGAGAAATATTCTGGATTCCAAAACGCTAAAAACTGTTTATCATGCTTTATATGAATCGCTTATTACTTAAGGCATAATTGGATGGGGTGGATGTGGTAAAACCCTGCTGGAGCCATTGCAAGTAGAGCAGAAATGTATACTCAAAATTATTCTCCGCTGACTATATCGCCATCCCAGCAGTGAACTTTATGTGGAAGCTAAAGTCCTTGATTTTAGTCAACTTTTTTTAAAAACTTCCCTCTTAGAGTATTTTTGGAAAATAATTCAAATTTAGGAATAATTCAAAACCGAAGATTATAATTAGAACGAAGATTATGTCAATTCTGATTGTCTCACTATTTGATTGTTTTTTTTTGAGGAACATATTTTAGGGCAATTTAGTTTTATGAGCATTTTAATAAAACTTCTACATAATTTATTGTAAAATTATAGCCCTGTCCACCCCAGAACGGGCTAGTCCCAATTGGGTGACAGAATCAAATAAGCAAAAGGTTAAGGTTTTGCCATTCGGTTCCTGTTATTTTTGTAAGCAACTCAATGTTTTATAGTAATTAATTCTTAAATAAATAAATAAATAAATATTGACAAATTAAATCAAATAAATATTGTTGTTTTCAAAACCTGACACATAGTAACTATGTTGACAGGGGGCGTCTATTAGTTACGTGATGGTATATAGGGGGGAAAGGTCGAGCCGAATCTCACCCAATCTCACGTGAGGAGAGGGGGGGTCTCGGCATATATCCCGTATTTTTTTGTCTGCGAGAAACAGTGTAAAATTAAGTAATTATGTTTTTCCTCTAAAATATTGCTAAATCCTACCACAAAAATATTTACGCCACAATACTAGAAGCACAGTATTGTTTAATCGCCACCGTGACAGCCCGTTCCCATTTGTCTGGTGTCGGGACCCGATTTTTTATCGGATGTCGGCGCCTCTGTTCCCACTTGTCGGATGTCGGGTCCCACACTCTCTAGTAGACGACTGAGCGCGATGGACATCTCCGACGATAGCGCCGAAACGCTTTATCCTATTGAGCTGAAATTTGGCATGCAGGCATCAGTATACAAAATTTTGGGTCTCTGCTGTTAAGGAGTTCCCTCATCGGGAACCAACCCTGGGTGGACGGATTTCAAGCGTTTCAAGCTCAAAAAAGTGCGTTCACAAAAGTAAAATGCCCAACACTGCGAGCGGATAGGTAGTTTATCATATACATAAACGAGCGAGATCCGACACGATTTTTTATCGGGCGTGCGGCGCTCGCAAGCCAACCGAGAAAACCTGTCGGAGCCGACAAAAAATCGGTGTCGTATACATACATAAGTGGGAACAGCTCCATACAAAATGGTCTGCCACTAGGCCACCCAGCTTTTTATTGGGCCCGACACCCGGCAAGTGAGAACAGGCGGTAACACGCTGACAGGTCTTTACCTGTTGTGTTTACGCCCGTAAATGTTTCGTTACTCGACGGCTCAGTCAACGCTGTCGCTCTCTTAAAATGAGTTATCATGATTATTATGATGCATACGTGAAAAGATACGTCTACAAGACAAAGAAGTGTGGCCAGGAAGAAGTGACAAAGTTATGGAACGCAGCGAAGCAGAGGTTCCCGAAAAAGGAAGATTTGGTACTGCACGTTCAGCATTAGATCGGCCCCTCAAATGTGAGGCGTCCAATAATGGATGCCTATGGCAAAATGTATGCAAAATGTATATAAATTTATATAAATGTAAATATAAATGTAAATGTGCGCCGCTCTATAGTAATCCGCTCTATAGTAATGCTATAGCTCTATAGTAAACCCCGCTCTATGTAAATGTAAATGTAAATGTAAATGTAAATATAAATTTACATACATTTTACCGTAGGCAAACCCGAGCTAATCGCCATTCATTTGTGGGGTTGAATTCATTTGTCAGAGCGAGGTTGAAGGGGCAAACAATTTTACTGAGTATCACGTGGACATGTTGGGTCCAGTAGTTACTCTTGAGACCACACATGAGTCCCGTGGACTGAAATAGAATAAATATTATTTTACGAATTTTAGTAGTTTCTATTTAAGTATGTTATTGTTCGATTTTCTCACTGTGATTCTAGACTACGTTTTAAGTAGTCTTAAATCTTAAATACAGTCTTAAAGGAAATAATTTAGTAAATTATATTTTTTAAGAATCCAACGCAATCAATCACATATAAACTTATTTACACTAAAAATAAGCATTTTAAAAAATTTACGTGAAATTAGGGCGGGGTCGAGCCAAATCTCCCGAAATCTCACAAGGGGGGGGGGGGTGAAAAATCATTAAAATCACCTCAAGTAATTAATGGCCGCTCCCGACACATATCAACAACTGTTGTTGAGACATTAGTACACGATACATTGGATTCATGATATATCATAATATACCTATATATGTAATACAAAGAACAAAACCGAAGACTACGGAATCGATATAACGTTTTAGTATTTAGAGGTAATTGATGTTGCCTTTTTCCGTTACCACTGTAGGGATGATTGTTTCACTTTACTACAACTGTGCGACCCGTTGTAAAGCATGATCGCCGATCGCGACGAATAGTAACGGCGTCTGTAACCTAGGATGATGATTAACTCGTACTGATGGCGAATCGACCTGTCGAGCTAGCTCCTCTAGTCTCGGTTTCTAATGGTTCCGTGCAGCTTGGGTGGTATTGCCCAAAAATCTATGTCATCTATCCTGCCCAACTCACAGCTCAACTCCTATCTGGTAGCCCCCTCGAAGAGAGGTTTACCCTATCAGGGCCGGTGTGAGCTTCTGCCACGGTTGTAATCCTGCAGTTAAAGGCGGTTGGTATCCGAAGATCGCAGATTCGGCGGTTGTGTCACCCCAAGACTTTCCTGGGAAATAGGCAAAGACAGTCTCTTCTAATTATCCCCCCCCCCTCCCCTCCCAGATAGCAAATTTAGTATTTGTTTAGTATTTCAAATGGCTATTTTAAAATGTAGGTCATTTCTCGGCTAGCCTCGGGCGGCTCGACTTTATTATTTGATTAAATTGTATGTCAGTTTTTATTGTGTCGTTTGTATAAGAAATATAACCCCCTTGTTGGACTGATTTCAAACGCAATCTTTACAACTCTTGCTATGGCCAAATGACCGGCAACCCGAATTTCATTTCAATCGGATGTAGTGTTTGGACGCTATCCTGGAGGAATACATACAGACACACAGCCATACAGACACACAAACTCACAGAAGTGTGTCCACAATACTTTCCGTGCCAAAAGTGAAAAGTAGATAGTATTTTGCTAGTTCCTGACATTTTACTGAAATTCGATAGTTCTACTGAAATTCGAAAATTTCTTCAAAACTGTAAGAGTTTTTGGGACAAAAACGATGACTGATATTTAGATTGATTTTAAGTAAGAAAAATAATATAATTCGCCATTCCGCTGTGCGCCGGTGCTCTCATATTTTAAAAAAGTTTAGATTTAAATGCCAATCTTTCATGCAGCTGTCATTTAAAACCCGGTATACAAAAATATGTCAACGTTCCTGAATGAAGATTGTCTTGCATAGAAAGCACGGACTAAATTCAGGATGGCTCGGCATTATCAGACGTTAATTTACTTGGAATATTCAACGAGGAACACACAGCAAGCGTGGGAACGCATAACAAGGTAAAATGTTCGCAATTCCTAACTTCCCGGTGTACTTATATGTATCAAACTAATTATTATAATGGAAGACTTAAATAAGTTTTATGACTTTGGCACAAGAGCTAAACGTCGTCTGGAGATAGAGGCATATATGTAAATATTGATATGTTATTTATGCAAGTAGTCTTAATAAATAAGAATCTTTGATATTGAGAGTTATGGTTAATGATCCCTGTTATCGAAGGAGTGGGGGGGGGGGGGCGACTTAGTATCCTTTTAATTTTGCTTCCGCGGTCAACCACACGACAAGAAGGGAAATTATTTTGAACACACTATGGGTATCTTTCTGAATGAATTCTTCCAAACGCCTAATCTTATTGAGCTGAAATTTGGTATTGTGACGAACTCCCCACAAAACACTTGGTATATATTTATATATAAATATATATGTAAAATAGTTTTAAAAATACGATAAAATAGAATGTTATGTCATTGTAACGGACCGTAAGTCATTACATACGATCAACAAATGCATCGATTTCCAGTGAAATCCACTGACACAATTCAACTATTATTTTGACTCGTGCAGCTATGAATCGGCACGATGAAACAATACTTTTACTCAGAATATTTCAAATTGCATCATTTCACGGCCTATATAAACAGGCCAAAAAGCAACCAAAGCATTCATTCACTAATAAATTCAGTCATTCGGCCCGCGAGACACCACATCCGCGATTACATACCCTGTTCGGCAAGCGTTATAACTGGCAATATTCAATCGATTCAATCAATAAATATCTTCTGCTTCATCATAACCGCCTTTAAATACGGAGATAACTGGTAAGTTGACACCATCACCTGACATCGAATAATTTGGAGTCTTGTGAGGGGTGGTCCCTCACATCATCACTAGCTTGAAGAGGGACGGTGATGAACATTGTTCAGACCGATCTTTTAGTTTTTTTTTGTTTTTCTTCCAACGACCGGTGCCTGAAGATGACGCGCCGAGAGCGGCGGTCGCGAGCGAGCCCGTTCATTTTTAATACGCTTTTATTAGGTAGACTTGTATGTAACTATGTAATGGAATCTAAGGTAACTAATTTAACCATCTTCCAAGGATCGTAGCGTCATAACAAATTGGCAGCTGTATGAAGTTCTGATGACAATACAATAATATGGTACTGTCGAACTGATCTGATGATAGAGTCGGAAGATATGAACTAGAACTTCAAGATGGAACATAGTATCATAGCTGTGTTTGGACTTGTTAGAAAAGTCTTGGAATGAACTTTGACCATTTGACTTTGACTAGGTTGCAAGGTCTGATGATGAAGCCGGAAGATAGACACTGGCATTCCATGATGGAATATCGTATCACGTGCATTTATAAAAGCGTGTTTTTAGTGTTTTTTTTAAACTATTAATTTGTTATTATAAGCGACCGCCCGCCAGATAGTAGAACTAAATTCAATCACAAAAATTAATTCTAAATTTGCTAATTTGTCGCAACATACGCGAACTAGAGTCTGTGCCAGGCAAGCCGAAGCATTCGTCTTCCCTTCAACCGAGTGCCTAGCCCAGATACACGAGGCGAGTAATCAGCAACTTTTTGACTTCCGGTTTCATTTAAATATTCTTGCATGTCGCAATCTTTTCCTTATGGTGCTCCTAAACGAGCTATACTTTTACGGCAATATGTGGCTGCAATATTAGTAACTATAGCCCGGCCATCACTGCCACATTTTATTGCAGCATATGACTGGAAAATATATAACTAGGGTTGTCGACTACAGCGGGCGAGCCCGTCACCTCAGGAAGTTTTAACGATTAGTCGTTCTATCTCCCTGGAGAGAGCGTAGAAGACTTGAAGACAAAACAGTCCACCGTCTAGCTACGCCACAAGCCCGTAAGAGGCCAACGCCTTAATCGCGAGATAGCCAGGAGTGTTACCCGGGGGGCCTACACTCACGCCCTTACTTCCAAATGTGACCAGATTACTCCAGTCTCTCGATTGGTTACGAGTTCGAGGTCGCTTGCGCGGTCCTCTCCCTTACGAAGCGGTGAAACGTTGTTTACCGAATCTATCGCGGACCACAGCGTCCTTTGCCCAGCTGTTCACCCAGGATCGGGTAGCCGATGGTCATTTCAAGAGCAGTCGCCGTAAGGTCCGCAACCACCCCCGCTCTATAGGAAACTGTACTGCTTCCAGACTCCCCCGACTGTTAGTCAGAGTGCTCAGTCGATTGGCGCCGATAAGATAGTGAATTTATTTTAAATAGTAAGGCCGCCTCATTAGTAGTATTACAATAACTTTTCGTCTTGAAATTTAAATATCGAACGAACTTATTTTGGATACTTTACAGTATGTTAATATGTACCTGATATCAATTACTCTCAATTACTTGCGACTAACGAATTCTAATATGTGATAAATGGTTTTAACCCTTCGAGTAGCGGCATAATTTCATGGCAGACCGCGGAAATTTATTGGAATTTCTTGCAATATCGCCGCGTTTGACAAAAAGTCTTATAACTGTAGAACTACTATAGCAATCATAAATAGAATAACTGTGCAATGATTGTATTGAAATTTCGTATATAGAATATTAAAATCTCATCTTGTAAAATAATTATATAATTATGAATAAATATGAGAAAGTCGAAAATGTGAAAAAACTCGGCATTTCTAACTTGTACTTGCCTTACGGAAAAATACGGAACCCTATTTAGAAATTGTAAATACTATCGTGATGTTTATTAGATTCTCTATTAGAGGTAATATTTTGTTCTGCTTATCTACATACAAAAATAATTATATATTAGCCGATAAAAACCAATAAAAAAAAATTATGATTTCTCGAAAAAAAAATAATATGATGTTTGACAATGGAATTTTACCAGAAATATCCGAATATATGACGCGCGAAATTATTCTAGCGGCCGTCTATGTATCTATGGTAATAATGAGATATTTGGTATGGATTTTAAGATGCGTTCGAATTAGAAAATAATATTACTGTGCGCTCCGGGAGCAAGCCATATTGGTCGTTACGTAGTCAACGGTGTTCTGATGTGCAAGCAAATTTGGTCGTTACGTAGCCGAAGGGTGTACTTAAGACGCTACTCGGGGTACGTTACAGTATGCAGGCATCATTTGGACACGACAAGAATTGGACATGAATGACTGTGGTTGAAATCGGTCCACTCGCCACATAGGAATATCCATGGCCACATATGAATTTTCAAGTATTGGGCTCAGAGACTTGAAATTTGTTACATATATACTTCGTTGGGCCGAAATCACGTTGTGATTTTTTGGCATATCTCATATAACATACTAAACTAATAATGTTTTAATTCCGCCATACATTATATTTCAATATTGACGTCATCTTTTATTATTAGGCTACGCATTGGCAGGCGGGGGGAGAAACCCCGCCCACCACCCGGGCAGTTCTATCGACATGGGTCGTTTTATCTGCCCGTGATATCGTGCATCGACAACCTCACGCGTACCAGAAGGGTATCACGTGAGGGGTAAACGAACGGATGCATGGAGGAAGATTCTCCTGGTTTCTACCCCCTCCGGCATCCCGTGAACGTATATAATCAAAGAAATATCAACAATTCACTTATTATTTAACATTAGTATATATACAAGTTTTAGCTTAAGTACGAAAGTTATAAACAGTGTAATAAAAAAATAATTATAATGTAGTAGGGTGAATGGTAAGCGATGAGATGGTGAATCCATGCTACTTAGTGGTCCCGGGCTCCGACTGCACACGGCAGGGGTTCCGTCGGGGGCATCTACATCGGGAGAACCTGCAAGAAAGCACGCACCCGGGGCGGCTAGGTACGTCACACGTCACAATTGTCACAATTGACGTCATCGTCACGTCACGTCACGTCACAATTGACGTCATCTAGAGTTGTCAACTAGAACGGGCGAGCCCGTCACCTCAGGAAGTTTTAACGATTAGTCGTTCTATCTCCCTGGAGTGAGCGCAGAAGACTTGGACAGAACAGTCCACCGTCAAGCTCCGCCACAAACCCGTAAGAGGCCAACGCCTTAACCGCGAGATAGCCAGGAGTGTTACCCAGCGGGCTTACACTCACGCCCTGACTTCCAATTGCGACCAGACTACTCCGGTCTCTCGATTGGTTACGAGTTTGAGGTCGCTTACGCGGTCCTCTCCCTTGCGAAGCGGTGAAACGGTGTATACCGAATCTATCGCCGACTACGGCATCCTTTGCCGGCTGTTCACCCAGGATCGGGTAGCCGATGGTCGTTTCAAGAGCAGTCGTCGTCAGGTCCGCAACCACCCCCGCTCTAAAGGAAACAGTACTGCTTCCAGACTCCCCGACTGTTAGTCAGAGTGCGCAATCGATTGGCTTATGCCGCACTGTGCACAGACCGTCCAGGAGCGCCAGAATTGACGTCATCTGTAGGCGCTTAGCCCAAACCCTCCACTAGCCGAGAAACGAACCGCGCTATTCGATGCGGTCGCAGCCGAAGCTAACCGGGCTCGGCCGCCGGCCGATAGTGGGTCCTCATAGATTTTATTTATGAAACAAATATTCAGAAGAAATCAGTCCTTGTCTATTTGCCGGAATAGTTTTCATAAATGATCTGGTCTAGATCAAATTGCTAACTGTATTGTATTGAAATATATAACCAAATTGTGAACGTATCTGATTGCCATAAAGTACAAAATTATCTTGATTCCCGGTTTATTAACATATTAAAAATAAAAATAAAAATAAAATAAAAATAAAATATTAGGTGTTCAGTAAATTATAAGTAGATCTCAAAACAGGATGTCTGGACATGTTAGAGTCAGTGTATTTCATTGGAATAGGGATCACGTAAAATATAACTACATATAAAATTGTAACAACCTCAGCAATTTATCTAGCTTCTAAAATTTTAAGACTTAAGTTAAAAAATTTAATTTAACACTTTGAAAATTTGAAGAAAAAAGCAAACATGGTGCTGGGGTTGATCGTTAGAATCACTTAGAAATGCAAAAATAAATGGTCTAATATTATTGTATTCCTTTTAATTATTCTCAGGATTTTTAATTTATTGTCATTTATTGCCTTGATTAACTGTGAAATTTTCTTGACAATTCATTAAATATTATTTTACATTTGTCAGGATATTTTGACCATTTTTGATGTTTTTTTAAATATACATATATTTTTTTACTTATTATTGATAGTTTATATTTTTTATGACATTTTCTTTGGAATTTTATGTAGGTTGTTAGGGTAATTTTTATTAAGTACGATGATGTTAAAAGAAATTCTAAAGTAATAACTATGAATATAAATTGTCTACCTTAGAACAGGCGGCCGCCTATTTAGTTAGGTTTTGATTATTCTAAATAGTAAAAAATGTAAATTAAAATTGAATAAATTAGTTTGAATTTGAAAAAATTAATTAATGTTCAGGCGTCGACCAAATTAAATAAAAACAAAGATTGGAAAGTTGGATGTTGTCATTTACAACGGGTGAACCTGTCACTCCGGGTAGGTATAACGATTCCTTTACCTTCTATTTCTTAGCAGTGACTATTTTTCGCGTATATTCGTCAAACAAATCTACTGAGGTAATTCCGTAGTTCGCGAAAAAGGCACCTGAAGAAAGATGCGTACCAGAAGACGGATAATTAATTATATATTCGTCAATAACTCCAAGCCTGTTTGATTAAATGTTTTCTTCATACATTAAAGCCGCTACATTATCCCAAACGAAAGTAGTTATAAATTGCCGCTGGCAGCTTCCGGCAATAACATTACGGTCTAACAAAACATTTATTCACTTTCCATATGGATGAGCACGATATTTTTATTGCCGTGGTAGAAATATATGAGGAATATTATTTATTTAGCAGCACACACACTTTGTCATGTATTTGCCTCGATAACGGCATGGGGGATGACAGATTTTCTGGCGCGACTAGTTGAATGAGCCGGAAATACAGTTCATATTATATATGTATATATATATAGGTAAGGAAAATAGATAGAATACATCTACAAGGAAAATAGATCATAAGGAAAATAATTTGCTTGATCTGTATATATATAAAAATGAATATTGGTATATCTGACCGAGCTTAATAGACTCCGAAATCGATCACCATAAAAGTTGGCACATCAACTGCTTTACTTATACACTGCGTAAGTCTTAGAACGGTTACCCACAAAATAAGCGCGGTGTCTAATTTTTGAAAGCCACTAGGTTCGACCATTCCTTTTATTTTGACGGGCTTTTTCATTCATCGGAGGAGTCATAAAACTTTATTAGACATTTCTGCAACCTTCCTGGGTTGGGAAACAATTAGGAGAGTGGACAATGGTAAAATTTTCACAAAATTCCGTTCTCGTCTTACCTGAAAAAGGGTTTATATTCAATAATCCTGTTATTTTTGAGTAGTTGCATCTTGAGCACATCGCAAGACGGTTAATGTGAAATAGTTTTTGATTCTCTCTGTGAATATTTAAAAAATAAATAATTCGAAATACCGTCGTATAACCCTGCCACAGAAAAGTGTTTTTAATTCTGTTGACCTGTGAACTCTATTAATATATTTTATTAAAATCGGTAAAATTAGTGCAATGGAACAACAAAAAATATTACTCACAATAAAGAAGGACATTTAGTGCGAAAAATCTAAAAACTGACTGGAAAATCAGTTTGTATAATCTATAATGTGATAAAAAAATTCAAAGAAACCTGCCGAATCGAAGACCGTCGGAGGAGTGGAAGACCTAAAAGATCGATGAATCATCAGAGCACTATTTAGTGGTCTCATCATTGAGGTCAAGAAAGAAGTCAAGCCGTAATCTGGCCTAGATATAACTACATATAATCATTTATTATGAGCACTACTTTACAAAATTTACCGTTGTTATATAATAATTTGTTTGCAGTTACATTTAGTAACAAAACCCTGGCGGTATGGTCGTCGAGATATTGCCAATTGACAATAGGCCCACCATGTTCTACTGTATTGTATGTGCAATAAAAAAAAATATTATCAATAAAATATACAGGATAAGTTTTAATTAACTGGCATCCTTCAAGGGGGTGAATCGGTACAAGCAACTCAACAACTTTGGTTTTCTTTTTGGATAAAACAAAAAAAAATATTTAAAAACTATTTTTTGTTTTTTTTTTTTTTTTTTATGTAAAATATCGCTAATAAACAATATTAGCGATTTTTTAGCTACTGCTAGATGGCTCATCATGCGATATAAGCGATTTTCATACTACTTTTCAAAAAAATAAAAAATAAATAATTTGAAAAACATTTTTTTTTTTATTTTCCCGATTTGTTTTATCATTAGTTGCTTACAAGCTCATACTGATTCATCCTTTCAGGGATGCCGTTTAATTAAAACTCACTCTGTATAAACTCAACGAAATGTCAACAAACACATAGATTTCGACCCGGACGTAGCCGCGGGTACAGCATTAGATACACTATCATTTCGGTGTGACCTAGCGTATGAATATGTGCGTACATTGTTGTATTGAAGAACAGCCTATGTAGCCGTTATCATTGACAACCATCTAAATGAAGGAATTGAATTTTCAGTCACGTACCTCATTACAGTATTCAAATTATGTTTACATGAGAATGAGGGCGAAGGGAGTTATTAGATTGGTAGCGTCGACCGTGCAAACTAATCAACCTAATTTTACGACTAGGTTTATTAGATACAGTACTGATAGGCTTGGGGTAAAATAATATTATTGTCGGATAGGTTTATCGTGGGCGCGAAAAATGAATAAATTAAGGAATGATGTTTGGAAGCTGACATTTCCACATTTGGTTTTGTTACTGTTTTGTATCACACACAGTGGCATGCAACACAGTTTTGTTATACGCACATGGTAGTATAGTAGTTAGTTTGCCTAATCTTACATTGTAAGATTCTGGCATCGATTCAGGCTGGGTCACCATTTTCTGTTCGGATAAAATTAAAGGAATTGTATTTTCAATTCTGTCGATCAAATGCAATAACAAGACTCACACGTATACACAGTTGCACGCACATATAGTATGGTTGATTGTAAGAGATTGTCGTCTTATATTAAAAAACAATGAACGATAAATATTTATTTGCAGCTGTCGTTACAAAAAAACATATAGTTACAAAAAAACAAAAACACACAGATTAGAAATTAAAACTGTAAATAGACAAAGACTATGTAATAAAACTACAAACGCTGCAATTTAGGGGTATCCTCAGGATATCTCGTATCCTGGTTTTCAGGACCTAATTTGCCGGACCACACAATATGAAAACAATTCTCCTCAGTCCAATGTTGATGCTTCTTAGCCTAATATAGTCGATGTTTTTTAACCGACTTCAAAAAAAGTAGGAGGTTATCAATTCGGTTGTATCATTTTTTTTAATGTTTGTTACCTCAGAAATCCGTCATTTATGAACCGATTTGACAAATTCTTCTTTTATTTGAAAGTATACACATACTGGCAGATTGGTCTGTTCTGTTCCAAAATATGGTTCTGATGACATGGGATCAATGAGAAATTTAGGCAACTCCTCAAATATTATCATAAGAAGTTGAAAATGTATATGTTAGTTCAGTTCCGGTGACGACGTTTTTTTTTTTAATGATTAGCATGACCTTATTCTACACCCAGGGTAGGCTCCCGACGAGGAGACTCATCAACAGTCAATAGCACAGACACGAAATTTTGTATATGCATTCAATTACGACAGCCCGTTCTAAGTCTCACCAAGACAGGACTGCGGCACCCAGAGTTGGCTTCTAACGAGGGAACTCCTCAACGGTCAACAGCACAGACTCAAAATTTTGTATACGCATTAAACTATGATTGCCTTTTCTAAGTTTCACCACGACATGGCTGCAGTACTTATATGTAAAAAAATGTATTATTTTGTGTTTTACATTCCCAGAAAAAAAATTGCGGTTGAGCTACCCTAATACTTTCCCAGAACTTAGCAAAGGACGCTATATCATTCAATTTAAAAATCGAATTGCAAGCGCGCGACGCCGTAAAATTCGCCGTTAAATATTCTAGTTCCGAGCGAGCGACAAAACGTAATGCATCACGTCATATTAAAACGCGCAACACCGCAAATTTATTTGATTCCTCTCTACAATTGTATGGCAGAATTAGAATAGGTATTACCTGTGTCGCTTGTATATGAGATATTCCAACCAAAAAACCTGTGTGCTACATTACAAGTATCTAAATCCAGTATATCGAGATTGAAGTATGACTAGAGCACCCTCTGGTGGACTGATTTCAATCACAATCTTTTAACCTCTTACTATGATATTACGATAGCGACCAGGACAGAGAGAAACATAGACAAACAGAAAAAACATAGACAGACAGGATGACCTAACCAGACCTCAATTAAATTTTGGTTTCTTATGTAGAGGAAAGAATTTACAGAATTTGCCAGAGAGAAGGTTTGTAAGTTTGTTTGGGGTTTATCCCGTCTAGTGAAGAGCATGATACCAAATAATTTAACGGATGTGCGGCTTTCTGGTTTAGTGTTATTTCCGATCCAGTGACACTTCTGGGCGGGTTAGTAATTAGGCGTTGAACCGAACACTCGGCCGAAACGATCGAGCGGGGCCGCGGAGGATGGCGTGCCGCTCTGGGCCCACGTAATAAAGTGTAGGGTGTATCGCCGATACATAGTTGCCTTGCGGCTGAGGCTGCATGCGCTCAGATAACATAGGCGAAAGATGTCGCTGCGTAATTGGGGCATGCGTAATATTCTCTAGCCATCGTAACCCCTTTATAGATGGATATAAATATTTTGAACATAATATACCGTGGGGTACCTCATGGGTCCGTGCAGCTTGGGTTTTGTCAACCAACTCTATGTAATCAGGCCTGCCCAAATCACGCTTCAACTCTCATCTGGTAGCCTCCTTGTAGAGAGACTTACCCCGCCAGGGTTGCTGCCAGCGTCTGCCACGACTTTAACCAGACTATGGGACAGAAAAATCTGGCCAAATCTGGTAGTCAGGGGTGAGGCTGCTTGCTGTTTGTTTCCCAGCGCCTAGCGTAAGTTTTTAGCTTCCGACGTGTGAGTTGGTGTAGCTATACAGAGGACGGTGTTGTCCCTACGGTAATACGCTCTTTTCATGCTAAAAGAACGATTACATATCGTTATAACTTCCTCGGGTGACGGGTTCGCCAGTTGTAGATGAGACCCCGAAAGTGATAATACCTCATTTTTCCGCGTAGCTTGTGTGGTAATGGCTTTCTTGTCGTTACCTTGGTCGAACCTACTCATGGCACCTCATCAGCTCCCGATAGCCTCCTCGAAGAGGGACTTAGAGCCGGTCCACATGATGCAGTGCGGCGCCGCATCGCAAAGAGTTCGCCGTATGGGCGTACACGCGTACAGTGCACAGTGCGGCGCCGTAACGTTACTATGACGCCGCAGTGGGCGAGTAATGTTGTAGTTAATTGTACGTAGAATTAATGAAATGAGGTAGTCAATGCCAATATCTTCTTAGTTGGTACTTATTTTAAACACTTCGATTAAAAATTAACAAATATGCGTGAAAACAAATGAAACAGGCAAGCATGTACCCTCTTTCGGCTGCACTTAACAACTGAGCGGTGCCGCTCCGGCGCATATCCCCGGTTTGCATGCGGTGCGACGCCGGAACGCACCGTGTAACATACCATGCATATTTGTATATAGGACGCCGCAGCGGCACCGCTCAGGCGACGCGCCGCAAACGCACCGCATCGTGTGGCCTGGCCTGGCGTGTAGCTTAGAAGTACCGCTGAGAACTCTGCTTGCAGCTGTAACTTGCAGTCGCAGATACTTGAAATCACACGTACGGAGCCAGGAGAACACCTCGGTCGAAACTGGGTGGTTTGCGTACCAGGCCGTGTCAGCCATGATTACTTAATCCGGCGAATAGCCGGGGAGTATGGAAACGTACGTTTTTAAAAGAGCGATGGTAGCTGCTGACCTTGCCTCACCTATCCTTTGAAACTATCCGTTGGCCACCCGATTTCGTGTGATATTGATAGGCAAAGAGTGCCACGGATCTGCGATAAATAGAGACCGCATATGCGACTTCGAATTCGTGACCAGACTAAAAGATACAGAAATCTGGATTCACTTTACCAGTGCCTTCATGGTAAGACGTTGGGCTGATGATCATATATCGTTATATCTTCCTGTAATGGCGGGTACGCCCGTAGTAGATGACAAATCCAAAGTCGTAGTGGATATCTCGCCAAAAAAACCGCTCAAAATATTGCTTTACTGCAACTAAGCCGTAATAAGCCTTATGTTGTTACTCGTCATTTTTATCGTAAGTGTACTAGATCGCGTGACTGAAATCGATTTCGCGTGTTTCACATTTCATATATACTGGCCCGTATTCCGTTTCTCGCAAGTACCTAAATTGGGGTCTAAAAAGGCGCTAAAACGAAGCTTACTTTTGAAGTGACGTTTTGGTATTCCCTTTCATGGGTCCTAACTGGCGCGTGCTTATGTAGAGATCATCAGGTGCTTAAATTGACGTTAAGCACCGTCGAGATCCTTTTTGGTATTCCGTTTCTACAACTGTCATGGCGGATGAGTCTTGTTCGGGGTCTTATCTAAGAACGGTCTAAAATCGATCAGTCTTCGTCTGACAGCCTTGTAACTTGTTTTCGCTGTGATTCCGAAGACTTTTCGCTTTGCAATTTCCAAAGATGTTTTCCCAGAATTAGCTTTTAAATCGAAGAAGGGATGATAAGCGCAGATTATAGCAAGTAATCGTTTATTTATATCTATATCTTGCCCTGAAAATCCTGGGTACTTTTTTGTAGGTTATGATAAATCAGCCTGTATATTCTTGTTTAGGCACATTCTCTTTATTATTGTTTGCCATTTTATTTCAAAACAAACGAAAACGCGAATCGACACACAAACACGAAACGGCGCGGCGACGAGCGATCGGGCGACTGACTGGGCGGCGAGCTGTCAAAATTAAGACCCCAATTTAGAACGGCCATAGACAAAACGGAAATTTTAAGGTTTAAGACCTGTTATTAATTTTGATGAAACGGAATACCGACAAAATAACGAAGGTACTTAAGTTCTTAATTTTTAGCACCAGCTTAGTTTAAGCACGCGAAAAACGGAATATGGGCCACTAAAAGAAAATAAGCTAATTTTTTGCTTATATTTTATTTGCGGCGTTCTTTCTAAGAACAGTAAAAGAGACGGGAAAGTTTTATACCTGGTTCGCCCTGGTTGTGACTATTCAGTATTAAAAAAAACAGAACTCATCGATGTGTTAAACTTGACTCATAAATTTTCAACACAGACCGACAAAATGGTAGACTTCGAGAAGAAAAGGCAAGTTGTTTTGTGGCGTTAAAATTTGCTGCGGAGTATTTTGTTTTAAAGTTGTTGTGCAGGGAATTTCCGCGGCTAATGAATAATTAACACCTCTTCCCGTGCACTCGTTGTCGACTTTTCCAAGCAAAAAACAGCCGGAAACTTCTGCCCCTTAGAGTTGACTGAAATTGGAGGTGTATTATATAAGGCGGTGGATGGTACTGTACTAACTCAAGAGATGGAAATAACTTATTTGTATTCTTGCTTATTGTAGGACCATATTCAGTATTCAATTTGTTAATTCAGAATATACAATAAAAGCATGAAAATAAACCCTTCGGCTACGTAACGACCAAATTTGGTTGCACATCAGAACACCGTAATGACTAAGTAATGACCAATATTGGCGGATTGCTCCCGGAGCGCACAGTAATATTATTTTATAATTCGAACGCATCCTAAAAGCCATACCAAATATCTTATTATTACCACAGATACACAGACGGCTGCTGAAAATAATGTTGTGCTTCATTTCGCGGATATTTCTGGTAAAAGTTTAGGAGTTTATCAGAGCGGTAATAGACCAGACCTTAAAAGCTTGAACAGATACAT
Organism: Micropterix aruncella; assembly: GCA_944548615.1. Classification (NCBI taxonomy): domain Eukaryota; kingdom Metazoa; phylum Arthropoda; class Insecta; order Lepidoptera; family Micropterigidae; genus Micropterix; species Micropterix aruncella. Next base: position 6,934,739 of record OX155972.1, on the reverse strand, counting down.
ACCTGTGCAGAATCACACACTCTCATATATACACAACTATGACACATACACGTAGATGTACTTACACACACCCATTAAACACACATCACAATCACACACATAAACACACCCTTCCTACTCTATCATACACACGCAGAAAGGAGACTATTTTGGCCGTAATATTGTTATTATTATTTATTAACATAAGACCCGAGCGCTGTTTTTCTCTTTTGTTGGAATAAAAATTATATAAAATAAAAATAAATAAAATTCCATTTTCACAAATCATAATTTTTTTTTTCGAGAAACCATCAAAATTTTTATTGGTTTTTATGAGCTAATATCTAAATATTTTTATATGTAAATAAGCAAAACGAAATATTACCTTTGATAGAGAAATTATAAAGATTACTAGAGTATTTACAATTTCTAAATAGGGTTCCGTATTTTTCCGTAAGACAAGTACAAGTTAGAAATGCCGAGTTTTTTTCACTTTTTCGATTTTCGCATATTTATTCATAATTATCTAATTATTTTACAAAATGAGATTTCAATATTTTATATACAAAATTTCAATACGATCATAGCACAGTTATTCTATTTATGATTGCTATAGTAGTTCTATAGTTATAAGACCTTTTGTCGAGCGCGGCGATATTGCAAGAAATTCCAATAAATTGCCGCGGTCTGCCATGAAATTATGCCGCTACTCGAAGGGTTAAAACCATTTATCACATATTTGAATTCATTAGTCGCAAGTAATTGAGAGTAATTGATATGAGGTGCATATTCACAGACTGCAAAATATCCAAAATAAGTTCGTTCGATATTTAAATTTCAAGACGATAAGTTGTTGTAATACTACTAATGAGGTGGCCTTACTATTTAAAATAAATTCGATATCTTATCGGCGCAAGTTGAATAATGCTCTTTGCCTCATAAAATAATAGATGGTATATTCGATTGCTCTGACCTGGTGGGCGAGGTCAATATTAACGCCCCAATGAGGACCACACGCCAATTTGACCTGTTTCGATTGCCGCGTTTCAAAACTAATGCATCAAGGAATGGAGTACTCACGCACTGCTGTGAGCTTTATAAAACCTATTTAAATTGTATTGATATGTTTAATAATTCTATTATCACTTAGAAATACCAAAAGATGTACTTATTTATTAAATACGGCGGTATTTAACTTTTTAAGCTATTGCATAGCTTTTATCGCGGGCCTAGGCCAGCGCGGCGACCGAATGAAGAAATTTCTTAACGAAAATTAATGATTTTAAACTGATAATTACGTCTAAACGAGTACTGCTTACGATTCGAAAAAAATATATGTTAAAGAAGAACATTTTGCTAATATTCTTAGCTTTGAATATTTTAGATTTTGTATATATTACATAGTGTAATTAATTTGTAAAATTAGGTCTAACCGAACACAAAAACGACTACTACGCAAATACTATCTGGCGTATTATTATGAAACCTGCACCATTTTAAAGATAATTTAATTATCTATCTTTTTCGAATTTTTTCGAATAATTCGGTTTTTTGCTTTATTGAATAAAAAATTCGTGCGCGGCGCTCTATCGAAAGACGTTTAAATTATTCCGAATCATTTGCTTCCGCAGCCGCAAATGATTCGGAATAATTTCAACGTTTTCCGATAGAGCGCAGTTATCTGATATCAGAAAAAATAAAATAAATAAATAATTATAATTGCATAAGTTGTTAAAAATGCTATGCAATAGCTTTACCGTGGCAGTCCCCGAGTGCCACACGTATTTTTTTTTTCGTCGCTCGTATACGAGATATCCTCAACAAAATTTCACAACGTGATTTCGGTCCAACAAGGCATCTATGTACCGAATTTTAAGTCTCTAATTCCAATATTTCGAGATTAAAGCATGACTAGCGCGCTGGTAGACCCTGGTACACCAACTGGACCCTGGTGGAAAAATTTCAACAGCAATCTTTAAAATTCTTGCCATGACGGAATGATACCTGCATGCCAAATTTTAGCTCAATCGGATAAAGCGTGTGGACGCTATCGTGGAGGAATACACACAGACACACGGGTGTATTCACAAAACTTTCCCTGCCAGGAAAGTAAACTTGATATAATCATGTAAATAATAATAAAATAATAAAAGCTGAAACTTCAAAATTTGTTTTTTATTACTATTTTATTCCATATAGTCATGTTTAGAGCGCCATCTACAGTCCCCCGCCATACTTTTATACCACAAAAGTCACAATATTGAACGTAATAATAGTCGATTAATCATATTTATATTATGATGCCATCTACGTTGCGTTTCGTAATAAAAATCTGATTTTTAGATTGTAGTACGTCGTTGATCAATCTAATATGATTTATAATCAATACTGCTACTCTGGCTAAAATTGAGGAGTTAAAAATTCATCATGTTTTAAAGTCCTGTTTGAAATTGTATAAAGGTACGCTTTAGGAAGTAACCCTAGGGCAATTTGTTACAAAAAGCTGAACAGAGACTTGGTAGGGGGCTCCAAATTAACAAAGAAGTGCCCTCATCGGGAGTTTCCTCGCTAATTCTAACTTTATCCAACTTCAACGCTAGGGCGTCGCTTTTAAACTTAAAAGTGGGCCAATTTGCCCTGTCCTGATTTTAGCAGAAATTAGAGGAACAACAGCTACATTTATTATAACGTCATATAATATAAACTAGCTATAACCACGTGTTTAGAGCTTCATTTAATGTGAATGTCATAACTTAGTGTTTAGAAGTTTAAAGATTCAAATTCAAATTCAAATTCAAAATTCTTTATTTATCTATAATATTACATGTATTTTTAAAATTCAAAGCTATCCTAACTAGGCCTCGCCTGTACTAAGGTAGGCTTAATATAAAAGAAGGTATAGTGGTTTTCGTAACTTGCTGTATTATCTTTGAATTATTATGTTACATTTGATAAGTTAGATATGTCTCCAAAATAAGAAAACGTAATAATATTAAATTTAGGTATATACATATAAATATACACTTACATACATAAATAAATATATACTTTATAGATAAATATAAAATAATACTCTATATAATATATATACATATATTTCACAAATCGTGTTCTATTTTAATATATATGTTATTAATGTCTCCGTTTCTTGTCGACCCATAGTCAAAAGTGACTTAGTTAGGTTATTCTTTACGCCGTGACTATTCCTAGATTTCAGTCCTGCAGGAAAAATACTATTCATTTTGTTGAACAGTCGAGGAGCAATGTAAGAAAAGTGTTTTTGTGCAAAACTTGTTCTCTTTTTTTGGATTAAGTGCTGTCTGGTTGTTGTTACTCGTGTTCCTTTATGGTGTGTTGAATATAGATGATAATTGTCATGATTAAAATAGTAGAGTAGGACTACCTTAGCGTATATTTGACTAACAGATGACACAGAGATGTCAACTATAACAGGCGAATACATTACTTCAGGACGTTTTAACGACCAATGATTAATTTAAAAATCAAAAATCAAAAATCGAAATGTTCTTTATTCATATAGACACAATTAAATATTATTTTTATTTTTATGTTCTTATGATGCGTCCAAGCCTTACTCCCAAGCCGTTTCGTCATTTACATAATCAGATATTGTATAGTATGCTTTTTTATACAATTTTGCTTTGATGGTAGCTTTAAACTTATTTACAGATAGTTCTCTAATAGTATGAGGAAGTTTGTTATAGAAGCGTATACATTGTCCCAAAAAAGAATTGCTTATTTTGTGGAGACGAGTAGCACGTACAACAAGGTTATGCTTATGTCTAGTATTAACATTATGAATGTCGCTTTTTTTTTAAACTTGTCAATATTCTTGTGGACATACAACAGATTTTTGTATATATATTGTGATGCAACAGTAAGAATATTTATCTCTTTGAATTTTTCTCAAGTGAAACCCGAGGACCAAGTTTATATATAGCTCTTACAGCACGTTTCTGTAGTATAAAGATGTTATTGATATCCGCACAGCTTCCCCAGAAAAGAATCCCATAGGACATAATGCTATGAAAGTAACTGAAGTATACTATTCTTGCTGTATCTACATCAGTCAGCCGCCTTATTGTTTTAACTGCGTATGCCGCAGAGCTAAGTTTTCCTGACATTTTCTCACTTTGTGGGCCCCATTATGATCAGAATCGATCTCCCGTGAGCTGAGTGTGGAACACTTAGAGATGAATACAAATCAATCATCTAATTAAGCCGATATGCCCGTCAGACGCCAACGCTTTACGGTAAGGCAACGAAAAAGGTAGGAGCAGGCAGCCTCGAATCCTGACTCTTTAGGATGGATATCTCCGTTTTGAATTAATCATCAGGATAATCAACCTTCCGACTGGTTACGCGCGACCGACCACTACCTTCCGTATATTTAGCGATGATTCAGTTTGAATCTTTCGTGGGCCATTAGCATCTTTTGCCGGCTCTGAATTCAGGAGCATGTAGCCAATTGGTTTTTTCAAGAGTGGTTGACGGCAGGTGAACATCCACCCCCACTTCTTAGGAAATAGTATATTTTCATAGTGTTCCGAGTCCTTCAGTAATTAGAAAGAATGCCCATATCGATTGGCTTTCGCCGCAAGGTTAGCAAACCGTCCAATAGTGCCGGGAGGCAATCCTCCACGGAAATCGATCCGCCAGCCGTGAGGCCTGATACGCGAGAGTCTTACCGGGGGTAGTCTTCTACACGAGGAGGATACTGAATAGGATCTGAATTGTGAGTTGGACCGATCCGAGAACAGATGGATCTTATGGCCCAAGCTGCACAATACCGTTCACTACCAAACCGTTCGTTGCCGGTGATAATAATGACAAATAAAATGCTTGGTTTTGTCAAAGAAACTTTGAAACGGACAATGTAGAAAATTATTCAAATGTATTGAATTACTTACAAAGAAGAAAAGCAGCATAATTATTTAGAAAAGTGAACAAAGGATGAGGCATTTCTAGTTGTAAAATGGGCCCAATTACACCTACATCTCATTTCGCAAGTGAGAGACATTCAATCATTCCCGTTTAAAAACTAAAACATTCCCGAATCCGATTAGGAGAATGCTTCATCAAGAAGTAAGTGGCTTTTAAAATTATTTACTTTATAATCATCTCTAATAAATTCTAAAAAGAATATATACGCAGAGCAATCAAATATACCTAAAATATTTTATTTTTACATATTTTGTGTTTGCTTCATTGTAAATACTCCATTTAGGTTAAGGTAAAATTTCCAACTAAACAAGGGACCCCTTTCTTCCTTCCTTCCACTTATGTAATATGTATGTAAGTGGCTTCTATTATTATTTTCTTCATAATCATCCCTGCAATCAATTCTATAAAGAATATACACAAATATATGTATATATATATATATATATATATATATATATATATATATATATATATATATATATATATATATATATATATATATATATATATATATATATATATATATATATATATATATATATATATATATATATATATATATATATATATATATATATATATATATATATATATATATATATATATATATATATATATATATATATATATATATATATATATATATATATATATATATATATATATATATATATATATATATATATATATATATATATATATATATTGTAACGCACTTCGCGTTTTTCCGATTTGCTTTTCCACAATTTCCTTCCACAATATTCATTCCTTCAGCGATCGATGGCGACGAGTTCATCTTTGACAGTTCTGACTTTTCGCGCGGCTGACCAATCAGAAGCGAGTAGTGACGTCTGCGATGATTCGATGAGAATCGTTGCCAGAAACAAAGGAGACTGTACGATGTTCGGAATACCGGCCAAAAGTGGTTAATTATTTAGTTATAGTTTTTTGATTAGTCTTTTGGTCATAATTCCTAATTATTTTGTTAGCTGATAAATTTACATTCAGAATATTTTTAATTATTCTCTGATGGAATTGTGGAATGTAGATTGACAGCAGTCGAAGGTCGTTGGTTCCTTTACGATTTCGGATTCCGGATTTTAAATTAAGGATAGTGTAATATGGGTATTTCATCCTAGTTTTCACCATAAATAAAAATCTATTTTATTATCACATGATTTTAATATTTTAATATAACGCAATTCAAATGTCGAATTTGATTTTAAAAACTCGCGCGTACCGCATAAGGGGTTTCCTTGCCGGGCCCGCCAAAAGTTTGGCGGTCTACCAGCCAAAAGATAATTTGGGTCATTTTGAATCCGACTTGATTCCGAACGAGATCCCGGGGAGTCTGTGTGTTATTTAGGCCTATTACCTGG